>JAJOZX010001716.1:445000-447500 GCA_023014485.1 Bathynomus jamesi | reverse complement strand
TTCATACATTTATTATTAATTTTATATATTCGGCTAAGCTTAGGCTAGTAAAGTATTTTAAGATTAAGAACCAGCCTGTAACCCTGAACCCTGAGCCTAGCACTAGAACTGGGCCTCTTGATATACAGGTTGAACTAGATATGTATTCACTCGAAAAGCGTCGACTTATAGGAGAACTAATTCGAGTATTTAAAACTGATAAGTGACTTTGATAGTGTAAATTACAGGAAGTTATCTGATAGGGATGCATCCATAGTCAATTACAAGAAGAGATGGACATAAATTGAAAAGTTATTGAGAGTAATGCTATGAAACAATTCTTTTAATATAAACTTAAACTCGTTAAACTTTCATGCATTTAGACATTTCATTTTTAGACATTTCATTAAAAATTTCGGATGACCTGAAGATCAGGGCTCCCAGCCTTCTTTAGCTAGCTTCATAAGGCTAACTAACGAAAAAATGACGACCTAACCTAACCAATCGTCAAGGGCGTGCAGTTGACCTAACGATTGGTTAGGTTAGGTCGTGATATTTTCGTTAGTTAGCCTTATAAGGCTAATTAAAGAAGGATGGGGCCCTGATCTTCAGGTGATCCAAAATTCCATTAGATATATCGGATTAGTCTTTTCAACTGTTTAAAAAATTGGAACAATTTAGACATTTCAATTGACTAACTGAAATGTCTAATAAAACGTTTAATTACTGTGAAATTCACAAAATTGAGACAAAGAAATGTCTAACGAAACGTCTACTTCTGTTTAAAGTGTATACTTTCGGTGTATCGAGTGTACTCTTTACATAATTTATACCCAGAATACGTTGAGGGCGTTTTTTTTTCGTTTTTTTCTTTCGGTTTTGAAGGTTACACAGCGGAACAGTTTTCAGAGTGTACTGAAATAAACTGGAATTATTTTTATTTTAGTTACAACCAGGGGTGTCGACTGCTCTAAAATAGTGAGGGGGGAAACACTTCGCCTTCAAACAGTCAAACAGCGAATCAAACAATACTCTGAGTAGCTGTTGTGTGTAATATATCAATGTCGTAATTTACCATTTACCCGTTTTTTGTATTTTTCTCAGCATGTTGAAAAAAAAAATTGTATTTAATCATTTTATTTCTTTTTTTATTTCAAAAATTTTTTTTTCAGAAATAAGAAACGCAATACAAACTATTTACGATATTTAACCTTTCACGTAACATAATATCACACATATGTCTGGATATATGGATATTATATGGATATTTTTCTATAGACAAATTTCCCCAGCCCAAATTATTATCATTTCTACCAAGAACACACAAATGCTACGTGCAATTATTAAAATGCAAACTGACTGCTATAAATTCCATGATAAATATACACTGGTGTTCATGACAATAATTTATAATATTGCTATTACATTTGCATATGCATATAATACGACATATAACGTCTTATTAGGTGCCATTAATAGTTAGCATTTATAGCAATTCATCCACGAAAGTAGGGGGGACAACTGGTAGGTTGTGCCTCCCTTTGTAAAAAGTGGGTGGACATATCCCCTGCGTTCCCCCCGCAATCGACGCCCATGGTTATAACCTAATCATTCCAGTTGTATATAAAAGTTTTTATCCAAATCAACCACAATGAAATTAATTCTATTTATTCCAGTTCATACTCAATAACACGCATACATAAATACATACATACACCGTATGTTATGCTTCAAGTCAAAGTCCCTCAAGGGTTTTTTTGTAACTTTAACTTTCCAAGTAATAAACGGTTCCTAACATTGACCATACAGATTCCCTTTCTGGTATACCTTTTGGGTATATAGAGTCAAAAAGAGAGCCAGTAAGTTCTCGGGTAATGTCTGTGCCGTCCCCAATTTGAAACCTAATTCTGAGAGGAATCTTTCCTTAACTTATTTTGATATATAATACGGACCCAATCAGTTTAAAATTGTCGTGTCATAGAGAACTTTACTGCATAGTGCATACAATGTACTGTCATTATTTCACGCAGTCCAAATTTAACTGAAACATTGTGATAATCATTCCACTCCCTCCCTTTTCACCTCCAGTTCTCATTCCTTTTAAAAAAAAAAACACCCATTTTAAATTTACAATGAAGCAATAATTACGGTTCTATTATTTATCCATCCTACGAAGCTACGATGTTCCGAATCAAGTACAGTAGATGATAATATTTAGATTCGAATCTGTGCATGAATATATTGCATATGCGGACTAATAAAAATTAGGTAATAAGTATCATATTTTCTAGGCATTATATATATATATCGGGTCAGCAAAATAAAAGGGAAGCCTTTTAAATCCTTCATATCTCGGCAAATACGGTACATAGAACCATGAAATTTTAATATGTTAATACTAGATAATTTTATGGTTTGTATGCCATCGTTTAGCATTTTAGCTGAGAAATTGGATTTATGGCGAATATTCCAGAAAAATCTTGCTAATCATAGGTTCAAGTTGATATAATTAAAGCGATTT
>JAJOZX010001716.1:395000-442500 GCA_023014485.1 Bathynomus jamesi | reverse complement strand
GCCACTTTATCAACTTTTAATCTTCATTTTATTTTTATATATATCGAAACTTGACTATAAAAGGCAAAGTGTTAAAACCC
This sequence comes from Bathynomus jamesi, assembly GCA_023014485.1. Taxonomy (NCBI): domain Eukaryota; kingdom Metazoa; phylum Arthropoda; class Malacostraca; order Isopoda; family Cirolanidae; genus Bathynomus; species Bathynomus jamesi. Next base: position 442,420 of record JAJOZX010001716.1, on the reverse strand, counting down.
GGGCAGATTTCCAGTATAAATTTGTATTTTTATAATTCATTTGATCTTGTGCTAAAAATCGATATTTTTCCTTACAAATCTGTATGCCTCTTTGTTAATTTTTACTTCTCCGTTTATTGCATATATGTATATATATATATATATATATGTGTGTGTGTAGATATATATATATATATGTTTGTGTGTATGTATGTTATTTATTTATTTTTTTTCTTTTATTATTTTTTTTTTCTTTCTGTAACCTATATATAGGCCGTAACCTTTTATGTACTTCAGTGTTCCTGAGGATGTCATTAGACGAAAGCGCTTGAGCACCTTTTTGTGTTTCCTTTCCTTCGTGGTTTTATTCATCATATATATATATATATATATATATATATATATATATATGTGACACTTTAAAAGACTTGTATTTTTTCTTATTAACTGAAATAAAAGCATGTAATTTTTAGTGTACTTTCTCTACACATGGGAGAATGTCTCCTTGTGGAAAACATGCTCTATGTGATGTCTTCTGAGCTCATTAACTCTGCACGCGAGCAACAAAATTTTGCAGTACTCTGACCAGAAAGTATCTGTTGAAATCTGAGAAATTTCTCGTTCAATTAACGCTTTCAATTTTTCTATTGTTTGTAGATTTTGTTTAAACACTCTATCTTTTAAATAACCCCACGGATAACAGTTACAGGGGTTTAGATCTGGTGATGTTGGTGGCCATGATATTCCTTTATAAACCGCAGGAAATCTGTTGGACAGGACTCTTCCGTCGAAAGTATCGTGTTATAAGTATCGTGAAGTGAAAGGACATCATGTTTTGCACTAAGGAACTAATTTCACATAATGTGTAGAGAAGTTACAATAAAAATTTCATGCTTTTATTTCAGTTAATAAAAAAATACAAACCTTTTAAAGTGTCATTATGTTTAAAATAATCACCCATTATATAAAATATATAAGAGGCTCTCTCCTAAACTCTATATCTACATTTTAGACACTATAAGAAGAAGAACATTAAAGGAAAATCTTTTATTAAGTGACACTGCCATCATGTCATCGTGCTATCAGATTTAATAATTTATAAGTAAGTGAGGGATGTACGACAATATTAAAAAGTTATAATTAAAATTTATAAATAATTATATATTATAAAATGGCCTTGAATACGAGAAATGTCTATTCCACGAATATTGCGTTATAATGCCATTGTTCCTCTCTCTCTCTCATTTTCTCCATTTTGGGAGACAGATGCTAATGCAGACTCAAATGAAGGTGGAAACTGATATGTTAAATTTATGTAAGCATATCATTTGCTGTTTACTTGACAATGGCCGGAAATACTAAACTTCACTTCCAGTTTTCCTCTACTATTTGTGCATATGCATAAAAATTATTTAAAAAAATGTAAACCAGCTGGGAGCAATTTACTCTAAATAGTAGTCGTTTCGTTAGAAGTTTCATTGTCACAATTTTGTGAATTTTGAAATGTCTAATCCATTAGACATTTCGTATTAGTTAAACATTTCGTTAGATATTTCAGCAAGTCATTTGGGATCACCTGAAGATCCGTCACCCCAGCCTTTTTTAGTTAGCTTTATAAGGCTAACTAACGAAAATATCACGACCTAACCTAACCAATCGTTAGATCAACTGTACGCCCTTGACGATTGGTTAGGTTAGGTCGTGATATTTTCGTTAGTTAGCGTTATAAAGCTAACTGAAAAAGGGTGGGGTGACGGATCTTCAGGTGATCGTCATTTGAAATGTCTAAATTGTCCCAATTTTTTTAACAATTGAAAAGACTAATCCATAATGCCTAATAAAATGTTTAATTAATGTTTAATGAAATGTCTAACAATGAAATGTCTAATGCATGAAAGTTTAAAGAGTTTAAGTTTATGTTAAAAAGAATTGTTGGATTACCTGAAGATCAGGGGGACCTTTTCCAGTTTGTGTACCGTTTTTCATATAATTTATTTTTGAGAATATTTTTGTTAAAACTAACGAAAATATCACGACTTAACCTAACCAATTATCAAGGGCGTACAGTTGACCTATTATTAATTATAACATTGTTTGTTTCTGGAATAGTATTTACTATTTACTAATAGATCAACTGTACGCTCTTGATAATTGGTTAGGTTAAGTCGTGATATTTTCGTTAGTTTTAACAAAAATATTCTCAAAAATAAATTATATGAAAAACGGTACACAAACTGGAAAAGGTCCGATCAGGGCCCCCAGCCTTCTTTAGTTAGCTTTAAAGGCTAACTAACGAAAATATCACGACCTAACCTAATCAGTTGTCAAGGGCGTACAGTTGACTTAACGATTGGGTAGGTTAGGTCGTGATATTTTCGCTAGTTAGCTTTATAAGACTAACTAAAGAAGGCTGGGGGCCTTGATCTTCAGGTGATCCGAATTGTTTAACAGCATTACTCTTAAAAATTTTTGAATTTCAATTTATATCCATTTCTTCTTTTAAATGACTATGTATTTATCACTACCAAATAACTTCTGTAATTTACATTATCAAAACAACTTAATCAGCTTTAAATACTCGAATTAGTTCTCTTGTAAGTCGACGCTTTTCGAGTGAATATATACTTAGTTCAATTAATTTTTCCTCAAATACTTTACTTCTCAGTTCTGGATTCATTTTGGTTGCTATAGCCTGAACCATTTATAACTTATCTGTCTTTTCTCAAGTATAGGCTGTCTAACTTAGAGACTGAACCTAGAGTAGGCTACGGTATGTCAAGAGACCTCGATCTAAAGCTAGGTTGGTACTTGTAGGTTATCTCCCCCCTACCAATTTTGACAGAATACTTCGTTAAAACTAGCGAAAATATCACGACTTAACCTAACCAATTATCAAGGGCGTACAGTTGATCTATTAGTAAATAGTAAATACTATTCCAGAAACAAACAATGTTATAATTAATAATAAATCAACTGCACGCCCTTGATAATTGGTTAGGTTAAGTCGTGATATTTTCGTTAGTTTTAACAAAATATTCTGTCAAAATTGGTGGGGGGAGATAACCTACAAGTACCCGGAAGACCTTAGACTACATGGAATAAATTCACAAATATAAACATTGTTTTCTACTCTTTTCGATAAAACCTATAAATACGAACACTAAATAAACTGCGTCACAATTTCAAAATGTTTTTAACCCCAATGCGCATGCGTCTAGTCGCGAATAATAGAAAACTATTATACAAATGAAATGTTTAATTTCTACACCTTTTTATAGTTGACGCATTTAAGCACCGTTTTCAGGTATTTGAAAAATCTATTAAACATTTCAAAATAGCTATTATTCATTTTAGGAAGTAAGTTGATTATGAGATGTCGAGTAGATGTTTTATATATCTAACCACCAAACGTCTACTACCATTTAGAGTGCAAAAAGGGTATTAGGGTTAGGGACCGTTAATTACTTGGAAGATGAGCACTCCAAATATAAATAATAATAATCATTTGAGGGGACCAGGAACTAGGGTGGCCAGACGTCTTGCTTTAGGCGGACAGTCCGCCTTTTGAGCACTCTCTCCTTAGGGTGGCCATTTCCAAATTTCTAAAAAGGAGGACACTGCGTATGTGGCCGTACGTTAACATATATATATAATATATATATATATGTTAACGTACGGCCACATACCAGGAACCCAGTACTCAAGTCAACCAATACGGCCATTGTTCTAACTCCTATATTATTACTACTAACATAATCGAGGTTCGAACCCCCGACCTCAGTATCTTCCCTTCGTTTATAGGGAAGCGGTGGTGTTACCCACTTAGCTACGGACGATGGCTCCAAATATAAATACAGTCTTGACCAAACGTATTAGGTACCTCGAGCATTGTTATAGGTTCGAATTATAATATATTGGAAGCGTACTAGAAGTATTTTATCAGTTACAAGTACATGAAAACTAGTTTCTAATGTTTTGTTAAGAAAAAGGCAAAAATAGTAAAAAAGGTTATTCACGTTGATGCCATTTCATAGTGAATGATAAAAATTCTATCTTATTTTCAGATAAAGGTTACGAGTCTGTTAATATAAAAATGCCAAAAACAAGATAACTTTAGGAGGAAAAAGAGAGTATAGAGTAAGTTTCTTTTCTCCCAAGGCTTCAGCCAAGTTGCCATTGCAAAAAACTTAAATATTTACGATTTGCGGTCCTAGGAAAAAAAAAAAGAATTACAACAGCTCGTCAGGACAGGTATTTGAAACTTCAGTCAGTGAGACATCGTAGAAAAACATCTGACAACTGAACCGAATGTTTCAGAGTGAACAGTTAAAAGGAAGTTAAATGAAAGTCATCTGATAAGAATGCAAGGTCAGGAAGAAGTTTTGGCTCTCAAAGACCAATAGAAAAAAAAAAGACCCCCGCATAACAAAAAAAAACCGACACAAGATTGGATCCCGATAGTTAGGCAAGGGTGGTTTGGTCCGACGAAAGCAGTTATGTTGTGAACCAAAAGACGGGTATGATGGGAACTATTGCCATTATTGCCATTATAATGTGATAAATAATGTAGGGAGTTCTCAAGTGTACTTTGAAATTATGCCATTTCAGTGGGTTTTTTTTACACAAGTGTTTAGAACATCTGAAACGGTTTATGTGAGAAGGACGGTGAGGGAAACTTATCACTCTGACTGCATACATATTTCCAACACTAGAACATGTTGGTGGAAGCATTATGATGTGGGGTTGCATGTCATCTGCGGAAATGGGAAAGATGTTTTTGTGTCAGACGTATACAAACATGTTAGATAAGGCATCGAAGCATTCTATGGAAAATTATATCCTAATCTTATTCAAAGTTAATTGATATTTCAACAAGATAATGCTCCATGTTGCTCTTCATTTCTCAACTGACCTCCCCCACCCGACCAGTCTCCTGACTTGAACACAACTGAATTTCTATGAACAGATTTGACAAAAGTGTCAAGTAACACAAATATTCGTCAACAAATGATCTACACTTACGACGAATGGAAGAATGGGACAGCATTAGAAGTGACACTCTTAAACAGCTTGTCGACAGTATGACCAGAAGATTTCTAGCCAGTGTTGAAAAAAAATTGAGTTTAAAAATAACACTTCTTCGGAAGGGAGGGGGCTTCTTTAAGATTTTAATTTTGGGTTTAAATTAAAAAAAAATCTATATACCAGTATATTGTAGAAATGAAACAGAGGAAAGGAATTTCCCTCAACTTCCAAAAGGATGTACACTACTGTTTCGTTTATGACACCCTTGTTCTGCAGCAAAATCGAGCTAAATAGGGAATTTTTCTTCATTTGGCTTGTTCGGAAATAAGATAAAAACTGCCAATGAAAAATTAAAGAAACTTAGGAAAATTCATGGGCATTCTAGCGGCACGAGATATTATGTTTTGTGACAAACTATTTGAACTGACACCACTACGGTAGCTAATAAATTTTATCTCCCACACTGTTCATTGACTCATCCTTCAAGAAGGACATATTTATATAAGAAGTTTTTTCAAGTTAAAAAGCGTAAAACAAGTAACAACTAGAGAGTACCAGGACGTTAGGCAGGAAACAGGAAGTGATGAAACTCTCGTTTCTCCTGTCATTGTCCTACTTAGCTGATCTTTTCCCGTGTTTCATCTACCCTGTGAGCAATCCAGCATGCTCTCAAACACACACTTCTTTCACTATTCCTCACTACATATACAAGCATCTTACGCACTACAAAATCTTTTCAAAATTGAAAAACATAAACAAAATGGCATTGACTTCAAGAGCCTCGAAGTCCTCTGTGGAGGGGATCATAAATGTCTCCACTTCTGACTCCCCCCCTGCCATATCGGGAACGCAGACCCGGATAGCGGAGCTGGTTCTGCTACTGACCATTCGAGATGTTTTGGGCCTCTGCCTGATTCACTTTTCATAAACTACAACATTCGTGGCCTTTCCTCAAATTTTCAATCTGTTGAGCACCATCTCTCCTCTTCTAAACCTCACCTTCTCTTCCTCACTGAAACTCAGGTGTCTGAGACGACTGACATCAACCCCTTTTCTGTACCTTTCTCTATTCTAAATTTTACTCCAAAGGTGGATGTTGCGTATATGTACACAACGACCTAACTTGTTCTCGTATTCCCAAACTTGAATCCTCCGAATTCCACACCCTCTGGCTGTGACTTACATGCCAATCTTAAACTAAATACATCTACACTGTCTAACTTTCTCCTAATTCCACTGACTAACCAAAACTCTTTGACTACCTTACTTCCAAAGTGGAATACATTCTATCCCACTCTCCTTTTGCTGAAATTTCCATTTTAGGTGATTTCAATGTTCACTATCACCTTTAGCTTTCCTCTCCATTTCACTAACATCCCTGGTGAACTAGCTTACAACTTTTCTAGCCTGAATGACCTAGAGCAGATCGTACAGCACCTTGCTTGTATCCCCGATCGCCTTGGAGGTAAGCCCAACATTCCGGATTTATTTCTCACCTCTCATCCTTCTTCTTACTCTGTCAAGCATTTTTCTCCGTTGGGCTCCTACAACCACAATCTTATATCTGTTTCTTGTCGTATCGCTCCAGTTCGGTTTTTGGATCCTCCCAAGAGGCACTTTGGCACCGCTTATTGGGAGGCCCTTAGGTAGTACTTCTTTGATTTCCCATGGAATGATGAATGCTCACATGGCCGGAGCCCCTCCGAGTGCGTTTGAGCACATCACGGAAGTGATTCTCTCGGGCATGGAGGCGTACATTCCATATTCTATTCCTATTACTAATGCAAAAAAAACCTTGGTTTAAATTTGCTATTGCTAATGGTATCGGCAACAGAGAGGAAGGAGGCTTTCAGAATGTACCTTCGCCAGGAAACTTCTAACTCTCACTTAGCTTATATTTCTGCCCGGAATCCTGCAAAATCTGTTCTTCCGGCAGAGCTGGGCACTTGCGGTTTTTTGCCCGTTGTTTTGCGGTACTGCGGTACTGCGGTACTACCGTGTTGGTCGGTACCGCGGAAAGTACCGCGGGAAATTTGAATGCGGTAGCGGTACTGCTGTACTTTCAGCGATCCTTTGCGGTACTGCGTTATGCGGTACCGGTTTGGTAGTGCGGTAGTAGTACCGCAGTACCGCAGTACCGCAAAAAAACGGGCAAAAAAACGCAAGTGCCCAGCTCTGGAACTTCTTCGACTTGCCAAAAATTCCTTCATCAGACAAAAATGTGAAAACCTATCCACTATCCAGTTCTAATTCTTATCGCTCTTTCTGGCACCTAGCCAAGAACCTCTCCAACAACTTTACTTCTTCTTTCCCTCCTCTTTTCCATTCCGAAGGCTCAGTTGCCGTCTCTTCTCCTGACAACGCTGAACTCTTCGCTCAAACTTTCGCCTCCATCTCAACCCTGGACGATTCCGGTGCTGTTCCTTCATCTCCTCCTCCCTCTGATTTTATTATGTCTGAAATTAGAATCTCTTCCAGAGATGTTTTTTTCTGCTGAGGTTACGAGGTATATATTCGTATATATCGTATTTACGTGCAGGCAAAACACAAAAAATATCAGTAATAAATAAGTATAACCAACAGTGGAAGAATACAGAGGCATTTTTATTAAACTCATATAACCATACTTCCTTAGTACGCGAAATAAAACGATATTCAGAACTCGCTTAACATTACAGTATTGACAATATAAGGTTAATCAGGTAATCACAGCGCCACAGACATTCTTTGAATGAAAGGTTTACCGTAATTACTGTGTATACAATTTCCGCATCCGTGCCCGAGTCACTGGTGTTTGAGGAGTCGCACGCTTCTTCAGAGGGGTCATCGAGTTTGCTTGCATCCTCTTCTTCCTCCCACAGTAGATCATCTTCAGTACCATCGAGGGCATTGCTGATACTGCATTTCTTGAATTGGCTACCAAACAGCGTACGGGAAGAACAAAAAACGAGTCGCAGCTTGTTTCGAGATTCAGTCTAAAAAGACACCAGCACCTCGATCGAGCCGGACGCGCATTATACGCGCCAGCAAACGTTTTTTTCTAAATATGGTCTCTGAAAATCAGGGTGCGCATTGTACGCGAGTAAATAAGTGTATATATATATATATATATATATATATATATATGGTGTTTCATAACATGTGGGACGCACTTTCAGGATGGATTCAGGACCTGAAAACAATTAAAAAAGTTTATATAAAAATATGCCCGAAATCGCTTTGTTTCCGAGTTACAGCCCGTTATGTGTTCCAGCAAGTATCCGCTTTACCTTTAAAGGAAGTGTTCAAAATGACCGCCTTGCGCTTGAACACACACCTAAACACGCCTCGTCATAGACTGCCTGACGCGTTCAAACATTCCACGTATTGCTCGGATTTTCTGGCATCCTTGTTCTACACGTTGGCGAAGCATTTCAACATTGTCAATGGGTGTCACGTAAACGATGGATTTCAGATGACCCCACAGGTAAAAATCGAGTGGATTCAGGTCCGGGGAGCGAGCAGGCTACGCAATGGGTCCTCCACAGCCTATTCATTTATCAGAGAAATAGTCATCCAAATAGTCTCTGGCTACTCGACTAAAATGAGGCGGAGCGCCGTCATGCATAAACCACATACGACGTCGGACACCAAGAGGAACTTCATGTAGTAAATCGCTTAAATCATTCCTTAAAAAATTGGAATAGGATTCTCCTGTTAATCTTCCAGACAAAACAAAAGGACCGATTAAATTGTTGGCAATAAGTCCTGCCCATACATTGATACTAAATTGTTGTTGGTGCCTTGACTGGATGATGGCATGCGGATTTTCTTCGGCCCAGTGATGAGTGTTGTGAAAATTGATCACGCCATTTCTTGTGAAGGTAGCCTCATCAGAAAACAACACGGAGGAAGAAAAAGAGGATCGCGAGCACACTGTTGAAGGAACCAAATACAAAACGCCTCTCGTGGTGGGAAATCAGCTTCAGTAAGGCCTTGTACTCTCTGAATGTGATATGAGTAAAGCTGTTGTTCCCGTAAAATTCTCCACACACGTGTATTTTACACCCTCTGCTGCTGCTATCCTTCGGATGCTGACACCAGGATGTTCCTCCACGCGATTCAGGACCCGCTTCTCAAACTCAACAGTTCTGGCGCTGATTAACTTACCACCATCTGAAACTCGCTCGTTGAATGATCCTCTATCACCAAGACGCTCGACTATTCTCTGAAAGGTTTTCTTATCTGGCAGACGGCGATTCGGAAACCTTTCCGCATACAGACGTCTTGCTTAGGCCGCATTACACTCGGCAAGTCCATACATGAGATGCATGTCTGCCATTTCTCTGTTTGAATAAGCCTCCATTCTCTCTTCAAATGCACACTATCACTGAATAGCACAAAAACTTTTTTAAGGTTTTTTTTTTCACTGTACTGCACTTATTCACGGTAAAAAGTTACGAATACGAACAGTGAAACACCGCGATGCACCTCTGACTAACTGATGGCTCTACACTCACCGATACTGAAACATGTTATAGAGTGTACGAAACATTACAATCGGCAAGATTATACATGAACTAAGTCTCGTACACAACTCACAAATATTGTCGGCAAGCAGTTTGTAAGCAGTTTGCAGAAAGAATTGCTGGAACACAAAACGGGCTGTAACTCGGAAACAAAGCGATTTCGAGCGTATGTTTATACAAACTTTTTTCATTGTTTTCAGGTCCTGAATCCATCCTAAAAGTGCGTCCCACATGTTATGAAACACCCTGTATATATATATATAATTATATATATATATATATATATATATATATATATATATATATATATGAGTTCATTCCCATATATATATATATATATATATATATATATATATATATATATTATGCTGCAAACCCACAAGGAAAAAGAAAAACGATTCCAAGGCCTTTCGTATATTCAAAGTTACACCTCGTCAGGGAATGAAGATAAAGGCGAGATGCCCATAAATATATACAACGTACAGGAAAAACAAAACAATTAGCACATACTTAACAAGGGTTAATGAGAGGCAAAAGAAATTTTAACATGATATCGTCAATTTTATACGTCCCCGAGGCCCGAACTGTTATTGAAATTGTTTTTAAAATGAATAAATGCACATTCTAGAATATTTCTTTCTATTATATCTCTGTTTTTAACAAGCGCTTTAGAACTATCCCACTTGATGCTATAGTTACATCTATACATATGGTTAAATACTGAAGGGCATCTCGCCTTTTATCTTCATTCCCTGACGAGGTGTAGCTTTGAATACACGAAAGGCCTTGGAATCGTTTTTCTTTTTCCTTGTGGTTTGCAGCATTCATTCATTTCACGTGTTTTATTGTGAAATTCATCCCATATATATATATATATATATATATATATATATATATATATATATATATATATATATCAGGAACTTCCTCTTATATACTACAGCTAATTATAACAAACAAATACATTAATCAACTATATATATATATATATATATATATATATATATATATATATATATATATATATATATATATATATATATATATATATATATATATATTATCACCTGTGTTTTCTTTTATCAAGCTTTTAACCAACATGTGCATGTTATTTTACATAAGAGTATATGTATGTCCGTAAAAGCATTGTTAACATTATTAGTACACCCCCACCTGGAATGCTGCGTTCAGTTTTGGTCCCCATATTTACGGCAGAACATAGACAGAATGGAGAGAGTGCAGCGACAGGCCAAAAAGAGGATTCCCAGACTTAGAAACAAATCATACGCTGCTCGTTTAGAAACATTAAATTTATTCTCACTCGTAAAATGGCAGATTCGAGGAGATTTAATCCAGGTGTTTAAAATGATTAAAGGTTTTGATAACGTCGACACCAAAACATATTTCGCCTTCACAAATACGGATAGAATTCGCAGTAAAGATCTCAAATTAGTGGGTAAACATCTTAATTCTAATGAAACCAAGCATTTCTTCTTCGATCATATAGTTAATTTGTGGAATGGACTGTCAGCCAGAGTAGTTCAAAGTAATTCGGTCGAGTACTTTAAAAGGAGACTAGATGCTTATCTTGCCTTAAACCCCAGTTAGAAGCATTTGTTAGCGCATAAAAGTAGTGTAGAATTTTCACTCGGATTCTCTCCTGTTTGCTTTAAAATTTTCACTTATCTTTAAATTTTCTTCCATGTTTTAACCTCCCTCCTTAATCAAATACCCTCGGTAGGGACCATCAGCCCCGTTGCTGTTTGGTGTCCTTTATATACAGTATATATACTGTTTATATATGCGCCTCGGTAGCATAGTAGTAGTTAGCACTGCTAACTACGAATCCACTGGCCCCGCATTTCATTCTCAACGAAGGCAGGCGGTGCTCAGCCCATCCAGTTGCTCATCCAGTTGGTTGGGAAATAAATGGTTGGGTACCCTGTGTAGCCTAGTGGTTAAGACGCTGGGCTGCTGATTGGGAGTTGTGAGATCGAGTCCGGGCGGAGACTTCGTAATTTCTGATTTCCTTGGTGGGTCTTGATTCGTATTCCAAGTTAAGTTGTAGGTCTAAGGTAGGCCAATAAGCTTGTGACATCCGTCAGAATGAACAATTCGGGTGGAAACAAATCTAAGGTTTATATATATACCGTATATATATATATATATATATCTGTACAATCCTATATATTCTTCAGATCGTAAGGGGAAACTAAAATATTTTGTAGTTTACATGGAAAATGTTTCTATATAACGACTTCCAACACATTCCTCGAACCCGTGACTAAACAAGAAACTTTTTTTTTACAGATATTAAATTCTCTTCAGCAAAGATGAAAAAAAGTGATTTTTTTTCCATATTTCAAAATGCTTCCATTTTGATTGTTATATAAACGCTAATACGATTATTTCAATAGTGCCCATAAAAATTTCTTGGGGAAAATTTAGACAGGCTTGTATATCGGAGGGTCTGCATTTGTAACCATGTGGGTATACAGGAGTAGGCCTACCGCACGTCGATCATCCATTTATATCTCCTTTTTCAGAAATACTTAAGTTATCTTTAGGCATCAACACCCCTCATATATACACCTCCATTCAGATTGAGAGAGAGAGAGAGAGATAGAGAGAGAGTTGCAAGGACAAGAGGAAACCTCAAAGACCTTTCGGTCCACTTGGAGAGGCTCCTGTTATTAAAGTTTTGCATTTTTTAATTATTTTAGCAGGAGTAGAAAACTGGATAGAAAAGCATAAGGCTCTTTCTCCACTCTCTGCTTCCTCCCCGCCAGAGGCAGGTACGGAAAAAGGTTGAAGAAAATGCCTTGACCCTGGAAAAGTAGCCAAGGAAATTTTATAGGAAAGAGAATATATAAACTAGCTCGACAATTACGTTATGCACACATAGAAATCGTACACTGAAGGGCACGGTTATATAAACTAGCATAATATATTTGTCCTAATCGTATATCAATTACTTGCTATCGTCTCAAAAACCTCGAACATAGCTCTATTTACCTAGGTATCGGGCCAACGAAGACCCCATGGCCCACTCCAGGATAGCCTCAAAAGGATTAAGCAAATTCTACACGTCTAAATCCACGTACGTGCAAAACCATCACGCTGGCAAGGTGATGAAGTGCTTCTACAAGAAAGGGATAGAAACAGGAATTGAGAAAGGAAATTAAATTTTCCACACCATGCCCTCACCCTTCACATGCACCCAGCCACTCAAGAGAAGGAAAAGAAAAAAGAAATAGGGAGGCTGAAACGCAACTTTACCTCACCTAATCAATGCCATGCATTCTTTTTTTTTTAGTTTTTGTTCATTAGGAAATTATGTGTTTCTACAAAATACTTATCTAGTCTATTAACAAGGCAGGCAAATGTGCGAGCGTGTTTTCTGTAATTGGTTGTGTTATGTGTATGTGTCTGCCAACTCTTTGAATGTTGCCGAGTTTCAGCTTGGGTCTTCCGCCGTGCAAGGTGTTTATGCGGCAAGTGTATATTGAGTCGTTCATATTTCGCGGTGTTGTGCAACCACGAGAGTAGAGAAAATCTCTTTCCGGCGAGGAATATCAGTGGGAGGTCCCTATATCTATCCCTGTGTATTTATCGCTTATAGAGAATGAAAGCGTTTCGTGGTGATCACCCGTTGTTGCTACGGCGAATTCAAGAGTTAAAGGTGTTTATGAGGCAAGTGATAAAAAAATCAATTGCGCGATGGGTGTGGGTCACAGTGTAACAGTGAATTGTAACGAGACATTACAATCGCCTTGTTTCTAAATTGAAACTGTCTTTTAATATAACCTAGTATTTTTAAGGTCCTCTTTTCGACTTCTGCACAGTGCTTTGATGGTTTGAGGTTATTATTACTGATATAAATTCCTAAGTCTTTCTCTTGATCAGTCTCAGTCAAGTTCTCCTCAATAGAGAGTAATCGGTTTTCGGATTCTTGCAACGTATGTGCATTACCTTATATTCGTTCAAGTTGAATGGCATCTGCCAAGTACCAGATCATTCGCCCAACCTATCAAAATCATTTTGAAGCGTTCTTACGCCCTCATCATTACCTACAGTATTTCCTAATTTGGAATCGTCTGCAAATTTAGAAATTGTACTTAAGAGGAGCCCAACGTCTATATCTTTAATATAGATGATAAAAAGCAAAGAACCCAGAACGGAGCCCTGTGGAACCCCACTGATGACAGGGGTTCACTCCGAAGCCACTCCATTTATTACCATTCTCTGCTTTCTACCTCTTAACCAATCTTCAATCCAGATGGAAACGAGCCCGGTAATTCCTAGTCCTCTAACTTTAGTTAGTCATCAATCTCGCGTCGAGATACACTATATCTATTACCCTAGTTGCAAGTACACATATTATGAAAAAACTCTAACAGGTTTGTTAGACAAGATCTATGTCCCCTCAATCCATGCTGAAAATAAAAAATTAAATTTTGTTTCAAAGTGATACTCGTACACGATACGTTCTGTAATAATGAATTCCAACAGCTTGTCTACATTTGACGTTAAAGTGATCGGGCGGTAATTACAAGGATTTTACCTATCCCCCTTTTCAAAGAGTGGTTTTATATTTGCTAATTTCCAGTTGGTTGGAACTTTCCCTAATTCGAATGATTGTTTAAATATGGTTACTAAATCATCAACATTATTGTGACTAACCTTGGAAGAAATAAGTCAGGACCGGTGATTTATACTTATCTTGTCATTTAGTTCCTGTACCTCATCTCTCGTAAAATTTATGGTCTCTAAGGGATGGTTACCGTCATACACAATCCGGAGATTTGGTACGTCATTTAAGACTGTAACGAAGAACTCGTTTAACGTATTAATTATATCTGTATCACTGAATTTCAGTATGCCATTTCTATCTTTTAGGGGGGATGGGACGATTCATCGCCGCCATCTCATCGCCGTCGACTCATCGCCGCCAACTCAACGCCAGCCAAACTCATCGCCGATCCAACTCATCGCCGATCCAACTCATCGCCAGTATGGCTCATAAAACAACGCAAATAATAGTAAAAAAAATAAAATGATTAGGAAAGGAAAAGATGATTAATCATTATATTATTTATTATTTATTAAATTATTTATTTATTATTTATTATTGTTGGCAAATTATTTATTTATTAAATTATTTATTTATTATTTATTATTGTTGGCAAATTTTTCTCTGCCTCGCTGGCTGGAAATATGCTCCATCTTGAAGGGTTTATGAAGTTTAACAGTAGAAGCTTAACAGAAATATAAGATACTAACATCTTTTTCAAGCTTAAGTAAAGTTGCTAGCTTTCTCTAGAAGAAAAACATGTTAATAAAGTAGGCTGACCATACGTACCGTTTTGAACGGGACAGTACCGTTTTTTTTATGGGTTCTGTATGGGTTCTGTCACTGAAGAATAATTGTAAGCTCAATATGTTTATGTACTTACTTTTTCATGAATATACAGTAGAATATTACATAACCCCCGTCCCTTTTTTGCCATCCCAATGTCCCGTTTTTGTCTCAAGGAAATATGGTCAGCCTATAATAAAGTAAAGTTGGTTGGTTTTCCTAGTTATTAATTAATAATATAGAAAATTTAGAATATAGAATCTTATATTATCAAAATATTCAAAATATAAAATATTTATAATTTCCATTGTGTATATTGTGTATACATATATATTTTTCTGGTGATGAGTTGACTGACGATGAGTTGGATCGGCGATGAGTTGGATCGGCGATGAATTGGCTGGCGATGAGTCGGCGGCGATGAGATGGCGGCGATGAAAAGGTACCGACCCCTTTTAGGGGACCTACAGAATTTTTAATTGGTTTTCTACTATTAACATGGGCAAAAAACTTTTTAGGGCTAATTTTACAGAGTGAGCCAACTCGTTCTTCTTCATAACGTTTAGTTGATCTGATTAAGGATTTAATCCTCCAACGTAGGTTTATATAATTTTCTGCATTAGTCAGGTTGGAATGTGACTTTAGTAGTTTGTAGGTTCTATTTCTTTCCGTAATAGCATTACTAATTTCATTGTTAAACCATTTTGGCGTCTTGGTTGACAATGAGGGGAATATTTTAGTGGGTACAAAAGTATCTTGTAATATTCTAAATTAGTCCCTATTTGAGTCCAAGTGACATTGACATCCTTACTTATTAGAACTTCAAGAGTGTCTAAACTACTTCAGAAACTTTCAAAATTTGCTCTTGAGAAATTCAACCTTTTGTGCGTCTTTTCTCTAGTGCTAATTGGAACCCTGAGGTCAAATCTAATCAAATTGTGATCGCTGTTACTCAAAGTTACACCAAGAGTGAGGTTAGAGACTAGGTCATTTTCGCTCGTGAATATGAGATCTAATTTACTATTACCCCTAGTAGGAGAGAGAGAGAGAGAGAGAGAGAGAGAGAGAGAGAGAGAGAGATTTTATTTTTATACCACGAAGTCCAGAATTTAGAAGACATTGCAAGATTGATGAATAGCTTAGATAGATGGATTTGCTGAATTTTAAATTTTTTGCATTACACTATATTGAACGCGCCTTGTTACCACTGGGAGGCTCGAAGCATTGTGATTAGCAAACATTTGATATGCTGAACATCTTGGAGGTAACTTTTGCAGCAGTATAAAAATAAAATAAAATTAAGATTCTAGCAGAACCTTTTTTATAATTAGCCTCACAGTTGCTACCCATAAATATAACTGCAGAAAGTGCAAAAAAGTGTCTTTAGCTTGGCTTGTACAGGATCTGAAGTTCCGACAAATCTTCTTTTGACACTATTCCCTGTCAACAGTGGGCGGCGAAAGAAGAGCAGCCTTGCAAATTCTACACTTTACTACTGAGATTATTCCTGTGTAAAACCTTTAAGCATTTACGAGTGTAGGCATAGTATAAAAGTTTCCCGTACTTTTTATTTTCATGCGCTTGTCTTTTTTTTCACACTTCTTCCTCGGGCTAACCCGGAGTGGATCTTACGGTTTTTGCTAGCCTGTAAATCTGTAAAATAATAATGTTTGCTTTAACACAGAAACTTCGATGTTGTTGTTGTTGTTGTTGTTGTTGTCTTGTCTGAGTCACTAATGAAGGAGCTATAGTGATAATATGACCCAAATACTTAAATCCTTATACTCGTTCTTTTGGTTCACATCTCATTTGTAAAACATGAGCTGACTGAGTTGAGCTTCTGGTATGGAATTGCGTAACCTTAGTTTTTGTAACACTTTTATCATGGTTCTGCGAATATAATTGGCAAATACTAATAAGATGAGCTACATCTTTAACTAAAGGATTTATGAATACCATATCATCGGCATAAACTAAGCTATTTTATCTTCATATTATTTATACAACTTTTGCCTCATTAAGGAAAGCAATTAAAAATAACGATGGAATTGTTTCACGTCCTTCGTAACATGTAAGGTCATATGACAGGGGGTGCTAGCGCATATGGTTCAGTGTGTAACACTGTAACAACCATTTCCTTTTAAGCGAAGTGAAGATACTGAGATCGGGGGTTCAATCCCGATGGTGCTGATAATATTAATCCAGGAGTTAGCGTAATGAACAGCATTATTTGGCCAGTGTCTGGCCTTTCTAACTGATTATTATTATTATCATTATTATTATTATTATTATTATTATTATTATGTCGGAAGGGACGTTTACAGTTTCTCGTGGGAACCGAACCACTACCCAACCGAGGAAGACCCAGAGAAATCTAAAGTCCGAACCCACTCTTTAACAGAGGACCTTCAAATTAACAGCCTGACGTTCTACCACTAGGCTCTCCTGGCGCGTAAGTGAGGTAATTAAGCCATTAATATACACACTAAACGGCAGAGGAGAAAGCAAAAAGCCTTGTCCAATCCCGCTGAAAGATTAAAACACCCCAAAAACACATTACTCTCTCTCTCTCTCTCTCTCTCTCTCTCTCTCTCTCTATATATATATATATATATATATATATATATATATATATATATATTGCAAAAGTTGCCCTCACCAGGGCTCTAACCCAGTACCTCTTGAATAAAACGGAATAAAAATTAATACAATCTGGCATACATTTAAATAACCGAGGAAACGCATAACGATTTCACGTCGAGAGGCATTTTAGATGTTAACCCTCCTGCACTCGAAGTAATGACCAGCATTTCATTTACATTATCTGATGCAACGCTGGGCCCCCATGACTGGAATATCATGCATGAACACGCAGGATTTGGCATAATGCAAAAATTACACCCACCAGGCTTCGAACTCACACTTCTTGAATGGAATGTGACAGGTCGTGTTAACTTGTATCTCGTCGTAGCGTAGTAACTAGCGCCCTCTCCTTCCATTCAAGAAGTGGTGGGTTCAAGCCCTGGTGGGGGCAATTTTTGCATTATGCTAAAACGTGCGTGTTCATGCATGATATATATATATATATATATATATATATATATATATATATATATATATATATATATATATATATATATATATATATATATATATATATATATAAACCAAGATATAGAAGAAACAGCTTCCATTTCTCAATCTTATATGTTGCAGTCTATATAAACATTAATCAGGAACAACCCCCTGGGGCAAACTGGGACTGCACCCCAATCCTGTTTCCCTCTTGTCGAGAATCTTATCAATGACGTCATCATTCCGGAACCTCCGATTAGAAGCTGATTTCGTAGACCTTGGCGACGCCTCGTGAATCACGTCCGGTTTTTCCGTTCCGGTGACAGCGGATGCCCGGAACTCAAATCGGATCTTGGAGCAACAAAGAAATTCCTCGTTCCGGCGGAACTATGCCTGCGGCTCCACTCTGGAATCGCCCTTCGGGGGCGGGGGCCTGGAAGAGCATTCCAGGCGGAGGTGTCAAAGGGGAGAGAGGGGAATGGGGATCGAGAGGAGACCTTCAGGCGGCGCCCACAGGAACGGGAGGAGTTCCTCTTACAAAAATTATCTCTGTCCCGCGCGCGATGCACGAGCACTCATTTCCTATATACTGTTCCTCCTCTTAATCACTGACAAGTAGCCCATTTATTTATTTATTTATTTATTTATTTTCGACCGACAGACCTTTACGCTACATGCTACATCATTCATACTAATATCACTGAAGTAAGATTAAATACTACTACTACTAGTACTACTGCTACTACTACTACTACTACTACTAATAATAATAATAATAATAATAATACATTCCAGTTTAATACTTAACTACTATTTTTATTACTAAACGTTTATGAATTAAGTTTCCTTTTATGTTTAGGAATAGTAAACACGGATCCAATTTTTTATTGTCATATCAACAATCTAATCCACTTTCCCTTTCTTAATTTCTCCTCTCTCTCTCTCTCTCTCTCTCTCTCTCTCTCTCTCATATATATATATATATATATATATATATATATATATATATATATATATATATATATATAATATATATATATATTATATATATATGATGCACACTCACAAGGAAAATTAAAAAGAGATACCAAGGCTTTTCCTGCATTCAACAATACATCTCGTATGTACGAGGTATACTGTGTTTATCTCGGGTGTTTAATTGTGAAATTATATATATATATATATATATATATATATATATATATATATATATATATCAGCCCCCTAAACCTTAAGCAAATTGAATATATCCATTTGTGATGCAGATACGAGCATTGAATTGAAGACTAAACGTCCACACCTGATTTGACCATCTTTAGAGTGTGTCTAATTAATTTATTTTTATTAAAACGAACACCTGTCTTCTTTACGTTCTCGCGCGCAAATAGGAACTCCACTTTCTGAGTACTCAAAACTCGGAAAATGTTCCCTTCCTTCCTTACTTCCGAGTTTCATCTTATCATTTCCGAGTTTTCAATTCTTTCATGTAACTTAACTTCCGGTTGTTATATAATTAGGGTTTATGGTCTTTCTATAATGAATTATATTGATTTACTGTTTCAATGCTTAATATAATATATATATATATATATATATATATATATATATATATATATATATATATATATATATATATATATATATATATATTATATATATATATACACACACACACACACGATGATGATAAATTTTATTGGCAGGAGACAAATTCCATAAAATATATATACATATACATACATATGTAAATTTATCTATTATCTTTAGCTATATCTACTGTATACACATATATGCATACATTTATATACTTATATAAATTTATTTCTATATTATTTCTATACCAATAATGACGTTTGCATATACCGTTCATAATCATATCTGAAATTTGGATTCAAAGTTTTTCATTTTCATTTTCATTTGAGTGTATGCAGAAATGGTGTCATATCCTGCCCAATTAAACGTGTGTGGAAATGAGTGCGTAGAATGTCATTAATGTACGTAGAATGGCATTGGCCAAATCTGAGAACGAGTTGAATCTTGAGCGTATTATAAGCGTGTGTACAACGTGTGTGTGTGTGTGTGTGTGTGTAAATTCGCTCGTGTGTACGTATGAACATAATTTCTGTGTAATATTTATTTTGTAAAAGAAAGTGAGAGTCGATTAGTGATTATTTTAGGAAACTGCATTATGCATACAAGGAAATGAAAGGGATTGAACAAAGACCATTTTCATGTTTACGCACATTTCAAAAGACGCCGCTATTTTTTACCTTTTACTCTTTATAAAGAAAGATTTTAAGTTTTATAGTACCAACCCGTAATTTATATATATATATATATATATATATACAGGGTATCCGAGAATTATCTGTACAATCTTTGGCTGTTATTAAAAGTCAACCATGAAGTGTAGAAATTCCAGTGTTGTCCCATTTTACAGAGAATCTCATTAAGTTTTTTCTGATACCAAGTTTTGACAAGTTTTTTAGAAATTCCAGTGTGTCCGAACATTATCTGTACAATTTCATCTTTTAATAAAATTCTTGATAACACACGTAAAATTCTTAAACAAGATTATTTAGAATCTGTATTTTCAAAAGTTTCTTTTATTAAAGTAACGTTGTTACAAACATTCGATATGTGCACCATTAGTGATTCGCAAAACATCCAATCGATACTCCAAATGTTGCCATGTACGCTGCAGCATATCCACATCAATTCGCTCAATAGCAGCTGTGATTCTTGCTTTTAAATCATCAATGTCTGTCACCCGCGTACATTTCTAAAAAACTTGTCAAAACGTGGTATCACAAAAAACTTAATGAGATTCTCTGTAAAATGGGACAACACTGGAATTTCTACACTTCATGGTTGACTTTTAATAACAGCCAAACATTGTACAGATAATTCTCGGACACCCTGTGTATATATATATATATATATATGTGGGAATGAACTCAGAATGGTTCCCTGAGATTTTTTATGATACACACAGACCGTGCATGGAACAAGGAACTCTTCTAGGAAAATTAAATCCACTATAGTCCGAATAAGTAATGGTAAATGACAAATACTATAGTTTTTTCTTTTTCATGATGCTAGCCCGACGTGGGCAACGGGTCACTCGCAAAGAGGTCCCAGAAATATAGCTTCCTTCACCAGCTATCTGCAAAGCAGATAGGATCCCGTTTTGGGACAGGATCTAGGGTTTAAAGCAGCCTAGCCCAGCTACATTTAGAACCTCAATATAAGCAAAAGACTCGCTGCCTTCACGTCAGATTGAATACATCAAAGAAAAAGGGGTAACTATTATATTTTTAGCCAAAAACCAAAACTTAAACCTCAACTGGCAGAATTGAGCGTCCACTTTTCAAGGCACATAACATGTCCGTTTCATGATGGGATATAATAGTTACCCCTTTTTCGTTGATGTATTCAGTCTGACGTGAAGGCAGCGAGTCTTTTGCTTATATTGAGGTTCTAAATGTAGCTGGGCTAGGCTGCTTTAAACCCTAGATCCTGTCCCAAAGCTGGATCCTATCTGCTTTGCAGATAGATGGTGAGGGAAGCTATATTTCTGGGACCTCTTTGCGAGTGACCCTTTGCCCACGTCGGGCTAGCATCATGAAAAAGAAAAATCTATAGTATTTGTCATTTACCATTATTTATTCGGACTATAGTGGATTTAATTTTCCTAGAAGAGTTCCTTGTTCCATGCACGGTCTGTGTGTATTATATATATATTATATATATATATACACACACCTCGGTGTGGTGTAGTGGCCAGCGTCGCTAACTACGAATCCATCGGCCCCGGGATCGAGACCCGGTAACGGCAGGCGGCGCGCAGCAAAACCTAACTGTTTATTCTTCCA
Source organism: Bathynomus jamesi (assembly GCA_023014485.1). NCBI lineage: Eukaryota > Metazoa > Arthropoda > Malacostraca > Isopoda > Cirolanidae > Bathynomus > Bathynomus jamesi. Next base: position 420,599 of record JAJOZX010001716.1, on the reverse strand, counting down.
TACAATAAAAAGAAATTGGTTGGTAGATAAATGGGTACCCTTGGTAGCCTAGTGGTTCAGACGCTGGACTGCTGGTGGGACGTGGTTCGGATTCCACGTTAAACTGTAGGTCTAAGGTGGAGTGACAAGCTTGACCTTCGTCAGAATGAACAATTCCGGTGGAAGCTAAACAAAGGTTAACCAAGGTTATAATCATCGATGCATTCATAGGTTAATTGGAGGTATGACGAGTTAAACATCTTTTTACATAGAGCACCAGTCCGCCCATACGCCCATTTCAGGGTATGAGCAGCTCGCAGCAGCATTGCCAAGCAAATAAGGAGTCAAAGTACTGACGAGGCTTTCGTACGTCGTTCATCACCACTGAAAGCACAAATGCTCTGTATTAGTTTGGTCTCGTCAAAAGAACATCCGTCCGCGTAGTCAATATTTCCCAATTTTCATTAGTTTGTGTTGCAGACATTCCCAGTTATTATAAGTCCTGGTGTATGATTCTTCAGGAGCAAGCTGCATCGTAAGTTGAATAGGAAAACTCAGAGCAACGAGGTATTCACCTTTATTTTAACTTTTCGGGAAAGTCTTTCCCATCATCAAAGACGTAAATAATACGAATACATAAAAATTAAAAACTGAATTTATTATATTAAAAAATTACAAAATGTCTCGTTAATATTAACAGTTTAAAATTGAACAATATTGATTTATTATATACTGTAATATGAAATACTAAAGTCCACTATTGTATTTACTGGTATTTGAGATTAGTTAGGATATAGGTTCTTTACTAGCCCAGTGAAAAAGGTGGCCACTTTTATGGGGATAGTATATAACCTTGGTTTTGCTTCCGCCGGATTTGTTCATTCTGGCGAAGGTCAAGTTTGTTGCTCCACTTCAGATCTACAGCTTAATATGGAATCCAAACCACGACCCACCACGGGTGGTCAAAAAACAAAGTCCTCACCCAGACTCAATCTCACGACCTCCCGATCAACAGCTCAGCGTCTTAACCAGTAGGCTACCCAGGGTACCCATTTATCTACCAATCGATTTTTACTGTAGGATGAACAGCTGGGTTTGGTACGCGCCGACTGCCGTTACTGGGAATCAAACCCGGGCCGATGGATTCGTAGTCGGTAATGCTAACCACTACAACACCGAGGCGTGTGTATATACACACACATATATACCGGGTGTCCCACAAAAAAGTTAACCGTACTTTGAATTAATATAACTCAAAAACTATTAGAGATTTTTGGGTCCTGCAACAATGTTTTATTTAACAACTATTTATCTGTCGATTCTGGAAATTTCATTAAATTTCCTTTTACGAAGTTGATACATTAATGGTTTTAGTGGAGGCTATCAAAAATATGTTTGCGCAAGGAAGTAAAATAATGAAGCGAAGCGTAGGGAGCCTAGGTCACTGTGCGATTCTTCAAGCGAAGCCTAGGCCATTGCACAGTGGTTTTTCGGACACGCTGTGGTATGGTCTCGTCATTATTGCTTATTAAGCAAATCAAAGCGTTTCTATGTAAAAGTTTACTTCAAAAGAACCTTTTTATCATGCAGTTAACAAAAGAGCAACGCGTATTTGTAATCACAAACTTTATTAAGACTGGCAGTATTAAACAAGTACAAGATTTATTTGAACAAACGTTTTCCAGGTAGGCACCCACCAAGCAAGCCCGCTATTTGGAAAAATGTTCGGAAATACCAACATGAAGGAACATGCTTAAATCTAAATAAAGGTCGTTCGGGTCGTAGGAAAACCATAAGAACAACAGAAAATATCGAAAATGTTCAGATGACACTTCTTCAAAATCCAAATGTATCAGTCAGAAAGAATGGGTTACAATTGTCAAAGTCAACATTTAACCGCATTGTTAAACATGACTTAAAATGGCATCCCTATAAGATGCATGTAAGACACCAGCTTCTTGAAACTGATTTTCCTCGTCGTAGACAATTTGTCGAATGGCTTCTCCATAAACCTGCTCGTTTCTTGGAAAACATTGTGATTGGTGACGAGGCAGCCTTTTTCATGAATGGAAAGGTAAATAGCCATAATATTCGACAATATGCGCCGCTGAACAACCCCCCAGCATTCAACTTTGACACACGTATTTGTCAGCAGAAAGTGTCTCTGTGGATCGGAATATGCGGGAATGGCTATCTTGTCGGCCCATTGTTTTACGACAATAACTTGAATGGTGCTGCCTACCTGAACATGATCAACGAACGGATCATCCCAGAACTCCTCCAGATTTACGGCAATCAATTCAATAGACTTTGGTGGATTCAGGACGGCGCACCAGCTCATAGACAGCTTGCTGTAAGAACAAAACTGAGAGAAAATTTTGGCAACCGCATTGTCGCGCTAAATCATGCAATTGAATGGCCCCCAAGATCCCCTGATTTAACACCGTGCGATTATTTCTTATGGGGATATCTAAAGAGTAAAGTGTATTCTATTCCACCGGAAAACATAAACCAGTTAAGAGATAGTATCACACGTGAAGTCAATTTACTTAAGGAAAATCACCAGTTGATCAAAAAGTTGTGCAATCAATGCGATCAAAGGCGCAACTGTGCTTGGAAAGAAATGGAGGACATGTGGAAGGAAACGGTGCTTAGAAAATTAAAAAATAAATTTGTATTACCCATATGAAGAGGTGTTTTTGTTATTAATGGATTTAAATAAATTTGTTAATTTTAAACTTCGAAGTTTCATTATTTTACTTCCTTGCGCAAACATATTTTTGATAGCCTCCACTAAAACCATTAATGTATCAACTTCGTAAAAGGAAATTTAATGAAAATTCCAGAATCGACAGATAAATAGTTGTTAAATAAAACATTTTTGCAGGACCCAAAAATCTCTAATAGTTTTTGAGTTATATTAATTCAAAGTACGGTTAACTTTTTTGTGGGACACCCGGGTATATAGTGTGTGTGTGTGTGTGTGTGTGTGTGTGTGTCAAGAAGAAGCCTGAGGTAGTAAGAGAGTGTGACTAAGATTGATACAAGTAAATTTGTGCTGCTTTGGGGCGGAAACATAAACTTGGGTGGATCTTACTCCTGAAGAATCATGCACCTGGTCTAATAAAAACTGGATGTGTCTGCAGTACAAATTAACGAAAATTGCGCGAAAAAGAATACGAAATTGGATAATCTTTGACGTGAGATAACACGGAGCATTGTCGCTTTCAGTGGTGATGAACTACCTACTAAAATCTCATTAATACACTGACCTCCTATTTGCTTGGCAATGCTGCTGCTGCTGCTGCGAGCCGCTCGTGCCCTGAAATGGGCATATGGGCGGAATGACGCTCTATGTGACAAAATGTTAAACTTTTCATCCTTCTACCTAAACTATGAATGTATCAATATACATTTCAAATAAAAGGAACTTTCGCTGGAACCAATTTGACTTTATCAGTTTAAAAACTATTTTATGTACGGAAGGTCGACAAAAGTAAATAGATTGACGATGATTGTCCTCAAGAACGAAATAGCAAAGCTCATCAATGGAGTACCAAAACGTGCGTCAGTTTTACGTAATTCAGCTTAACGTAATTATACAAAGGGGAAAGCAACACGATTCTAAATATATTCATTCAATATATTGGTTATTATTGATTTTTATTATTAAAAAAACTATGCAAAAAGCCAAAGGTGTCTCTTTACTTTTGTCAACCCCATACATATAGAAGAAAGTCCCATACTCTGCATGAGACTATGGAAATATAAACACACCTCTTCCTTCAATTAAACTGATGAAGTCATCTTGTCTTCTGGCAAAAGTCGTTCTTGTCACGGTTAAATAAATCTTCTTCTCAGTCTCCATATATATATATATATGGAGAGAGAGAGAGAGAGAGAGAGAGAGAGGATATATAATATATGACTTTCCCGCGATGTCCGGCCGGAGAAACGGTCGGGAGATAGCAATAACAATACGTGGTCTCAAAGACCGATTAAATTTTAATTTCTTAAGAAAGCTTGTCGTCGGCAATTTCCTTTCAACTCAAAACGTAATTGAAGGAAAGACATTCTCTAATAATGCGAAAGGTATTGTGCATTGAGAGATCTCTTTCTTTAAAGGTCTCGTTATAGAATCTCTCCGAGGAATCTAATGATATATATATATATATATATATATATATATATATATATATATATATATATATATATATATATATATATAATGCAGTTAATTATCTTCGTTCCTTTTTTTTTTAATAGGATCTCTCTACTTTTACCTCCCTCCCCCAACAACCTTCCCCAATTCCCCCACCTATACGCATTTTTTTTTTTGAAAGGTATTTTTTTTATAGAATTATATCTTTCTTTATACTATAAGAATTAAGACAACTTTTAACTTTACTTTTCTTTCTTTAATTTTCTTGATTCGCAAGTCCCTCCTTCGACACTAAAGCATTTGAAAAAAAGCGATTTATACTTATATTAATTTTATAGAATTAATTAATTTCGCAATTGATTTATCGACCGAGAATCACCTTCAACGTCCGTCAAAGTCTTGGTCTCTTTTAAAATATTATTATTGTTTATTTCATTTAACGAGGCTTTTCTTGCTACCGATTCTACAAGCTAATATCTTTACTCTTGTAATAAGATTAAAACGTTAGCTTACATATAATATATATATATATATATATATATATATTCTCCTTTACAAAGCGTCGTTCTTTACGTATATATGGGATGAATTTCAATAAAACACGTGAAATGAATATATATATATATATATATATGGACACTTATATTTTGATTGAAGCATTATTGACAGTTAAAGGAGAAAATGTATAAAATATTTTTGGAAACAATAGATTTATTAGACGTAACCCTAAAATGAATAAACTAAGCCAAAATTCAACACACAATAGAAAAAATGTGGAATTAATGTTCAGTAAATGTTTAAGTACAGGTTATTATTGCGCTCCATGACTACCTTTAGTTCCAATAACTTCATTCAAACAATTGGGATTCTGGCCCATTGGCGGGGCTGATTGAGAGTAGTTGGCTTTCTTGCGTGGACAGCTCTCTCGAGATCAAACCACCAAAGCTGGGCACTTGCGGGTTTTTTTGCGGTACTGCGGTACTACCGCACTACCAAACCGGTACCGCATAACGCAGTACCGCAAAGGATCGCTGAAAGTACAGCAGTACCGCTACCGCATTCAAATTTCCCGCGGTACTTTCCGCGGTACCGACAAACACGGTAGTACCGCAGTACCGCAGTACCGCAAAAAAAAACGCAAGTGCCCAGCTTTGCAAACCACAAACGCTCAATTAAATTGAGATCTGGTGAGTGACCACCACTTCAAAAGCTTCCATTATTTCTTTAGCCATGCTTTGGTAGATTTACTCGTGCGTTTCAAATCATTGTCCTACTGCAGAATAAAATTGCCACCCATGGAGAACTGACGAACTGAAGTCACGACATTTTCTTCTAAGATTTCTTGATATTTCGTGATATCCATGTGTTCGTTGATTTCCCTTAATTTGCCAGACCCAGAAATACTGAAACAGACACGCGAAAGAATACTGCCACAACTATGTTTGACCGCGGGTGTGGTGTTTTTTACTTCAAGTGCTTCACCAGACTTCCTCCAGACATAACGTTGATCCCTGTGGCCAAAGAGCCCAATCTTGGTTTCATCAGTCCAAACAAAGTATCGTGTTCCGATTGTCAATTCCATGATTTTGGTGGTCGTCGGCATAATTTAAACGAGCATCCTTGTGAGTTTTCTTGAGCAGTGGTTTTCTCTTCGCAACTCGTCCAAAGAGCCCATTCTTGTTTAGTGTCGTGCGTAAAATTCAACCGAGGATTAGCAGTAGCCTCTTTCGTGACTTTACAAACAGTACGGTTAGGAATCTTTCGTGGTCGTCCACTTCGAGGGAGGGGTTTGGTGATTCTATGGCGCTTCCACTTAAAAATAACGTTTGAAACTGAGGGAAAAGGCACAGCAAGTTGTTCACCAATCTTCCTAACAGGCTTTCCATCACTATGCAAAACAATAATTCTATCTTTAAGATCCTGAGACAGCTGTTTGCCTTTGTCAATGGTGGATTGATGATTAAATAGTATTCAACATTCACGTTTTATGCTCTGACCAACGTAACTACCGAAAACGTTCACTCATGAATTTTCGAGAAGTTTATTATCGAATTTTCTAGAATGTTCCGCTGCTTGACAACTCTACATTGGATCCTAATGTTGTACTTACACTTGGGCACAAGAGAATATGTAAATATTGGTAGACAACTCAATATATTGTTAACTATTACAAAAACTACATTATTATAATTTAGTTTGCGATATTTCACCTTCATCAAATGAATAACAAACGCAAAGCTAAAGTTCAAAGGATATTAAATGAACAAATATGTATAATATACTGCTGTACTTTAAATGAGAGAGAGAGAGAGAGAGAGAGAGAGAGAGAGAGAGAGAGAGAGAGAGAGACCTTCATTAGCTGTTAACATAGAGGATTCATTCGTCCTTCCATTATACTGTGTTCATACATGCATATGGAAATGAAATGCATCTTTCCTATAGCTACCTGTTGCGTTAAAGGAGTAGCTCTGCAGCATCAGCCTTTTGGTTCTATACATACGTGCAGACACCCCTTTTTGCATGCAGACACCCTTTTCACAATGACATCATTAAGTAGGGGGATACAGGCAGAGCTTTTAAAATATATATATATATATATGTATATATATATATATATATATATATAATATTAGAGAGAGAGAGAGAGAGAGAGAGAGAGAGAGAGAGAAGTTGTATAATGGTGCAATGAATTGGAAAGCCAGGCAAGGACACATGACAAATGTATTTTCTGACGCTATTTATACGTCAATTTCATCGATGGACGATCGCAAGTTGTCTTGTTGCAAATCACAAAATTCAATTGCGTGTACGATCACTCCAGCGAGTTCTTTTGCATTTGGTTTTGATGAATACAAACCGGACGGAATGGAAGTGGTTTTTGTGGTTTTTATTTCTTGTGTTCTTTCTTTGCGAGTCCTTTTCTGTTGCAACGATAAAAAAAAACGGTAAAACCGCAATACAGACACATATTCGCGAGATTCTTTATAGTCGGGACAATTGTGGTTTCCGTAAAATTCTCCAAAAACTTGAATTACTTCTTTATGTAATATATACATATATATATATATAATATATATATATAGTACAGGTGATGTTCCTTGGACAGAACTTGACAAGTTATTGGCACGCACACACACACACACATTTATATATATTTATATATATATATATATATATATATATATATATATATATATATATATATATCGTTTAGGTTCCGTTGTTGGTCTCTCTTCACACAAAGGTCAAGCTGGTGCCCCCGCCTCTAGGCCTGGCTTGGTGGAGGAGCGAGTTGCTCTCTTGCGCTCTCCACCACACATAGCCAGGTACACCCGGCTCTCTGGTACCGTCCTGAGCCAGGCATCTAGTCTTCTCCTGAAGACTTCAACTTTGACCCCTGTAACGTTTCTGAGGTCCTTTGGAAGCTGGTTAAAAAGCCTTGGCTCCATGACAACCAAGCTATTTTCCATCAATGTTGATATATAGGGACAATGTTCGCTCTTTTCAAGATGCTCTGCATTTCCCCAGTGTCTAGGGATCTTCTCCATATCCAGTATAAGGGTGTACCAATTTAATTTTTACAGTTTTTAATCAATAGTGTCGTTCCATTTGTCCGGACCTGCAGCTGAATGTGATTTCATTTGTCCTATATAGCTCTCGCTACATCTTCTGGGTTAAAATCAAAGTCTGTTATACATTCTCCTTGCAATTTCTCTTCGAAAAATGCATCTATGTAAGGTATCGCTTTGTCACTTTTTGGGGTACTGAAGACCGATTCATACTGGGCTCTCAGTGTTTCAGATATTTCTTTTAGATCGTCTGTTAGTTCATTATTTCTTTTCATATATAAATTATATATATATATTAGTTTTTCTTTTTCATGATGCTAGCCCGACGTTGGCATCATGAAAAGAAAAACTATGGTATTTGTCATTTACCATTACTTATTCGGACTATAGTGGATTTAATTTTCCCAGAAGAGTTCCTTGTTTGTGTGTATATATATATATATATATATATATATATATATATATATATATATATATATATATATATATAGGGCGTCCCAAAAAAATGTATACACACTTTAAATACTTATAAAGGCAGTGTTTATTAAAATACATTTCATTTTCAAAATGTAATAGAATCTACAGACATTATTTAATTGTTTTGTCAACGCCTGTTTTCAAACTGACGTCCGTTCTGGTCAAGGCACTGCTGATAACGCGAAGCAATGGAATCGCAAACATCACGAAACATTTCGTTTGGTATTTTGTGTGCATCTCGTTCAATGGCTTCTCTCAATTCAGCGACTGTTGCAGGTTTTACAGCGTAGACTTTGTCTTTTAAGTATCCCCATAAAAAAAAGTCTAGTGGTGTGAGGTCTGGTGAACGCGGAGGGTATTCTCGAAACCCCTTCGTCCAATCCACATCCACATCGTGCCAAGTACCACTCGCAATACTCCACTCTTCGGTCCGGATCATCATCATCTTCATTAATAGCATGGACTAATCTTGGAATGTAACTTTTCCATTGACAGCGCTTCAAAATGCGTTGGACAGACGATTCTGAAATTCCTACCTCACGACTCGCTTGCCGCACAGATTTTCTTGGACTTTGGTGATACGTTTCCAGTACTCTTTCTTGCTTTGTGGGGCTCGTCGATGTCCGTGGTCTTCCGGAACGCTTCTTGTGGACATTCTGAACAGTTCCATCGGCTTCAAACTTATCTCTAATTCGAGTGATGGTAAGTCGCGTTGGTGGATCTGTTTGAAACTCCCTCCTAAACTGTCTTTGCACTTCAACTGCGTTTTCACACTTCCAGTAGCATTTTAGAATGAATTTCCTTTGTTCAAAGCTTAGTCTGACTGCCATTATTAATTCTAATGGGTTTAACTTGGAAAGAAAGAAACATCAATTGAGCTATCAGCTGTTAAAGTGTGTATACATTTTTTTGGGACGCCCTGTATATTAGTGGTGGACCGAATATCCGCGTCATTTTTAACATCCGCATCCGCACTTCTGACTGCCGATGTTATGCGGATATTACCTCTAATAAATTATGCAATTTACAATTAAATTAGCTTATAAAGTAGCTTATAAGGCCCAGTCATGCACATTTCGTGTAAAGTATTAATTATTAATGAACAAACAAAGATATAAACCTCAAAATATAAATACCTGGTAACAGAATATTGAATGCAACTTGTTTCATTGAATTTTCTGTGGCTGAAACTCTTGAGAAAGTTATTATTTTTATCATAATGAAAACATGAATATTAATTTTAATTCTTATGCATTGCCTGCCATAATAGTAATATCACGAAATTTAAAAAATTATGTCATATATTCATAATTCTATATTATATTGATAGATTAACTAAATATCCGCATCCGCATCCGCGGATATTGAAATAAAAAATCCGCATCCGCAGATGTTGAAAAACTGACATCCGGTCCACCACTAATATTATTAATATATATTATATAATATAATATATATATATAATATATATATATATATATATATCTTGAACGCTTGAACTGCAAGTTTCAATGACCCCTTTTGTGTGGAAATCAAAAACCTTGATGATTATATATAAACGATTTGCTGGATTAATAATCCACGAAGAAATGGTAAGAAGACTTTCTATTATTTATGGTATGGTGCCGAGATTTCGTGTGTGTGTGTGTGTGTGTGTGTGTGTGTGTGTGTGTGTGTGTTTACGATGTCAGATCGTTCCTTATTCTTGTCTATTTGCAGAGGATGAATGTAGTGTTATTATAGAGTGGTTCAACAATGATAATATTACGCATAAAAGTGAAATTACGATTTTGTTTTTATATTTCCAAATTCGTTCAGTTCGTTTTTGGACCTTTTTTTTGCATCTTTTCTGAGTATAAAGGTTGAATTTCAGAAGCCCTCTTCAATACGCTTTACATCCTCTTGTTTTCTAGTTTAGGTTTCATGCCCCAGTTTACCCAAATGCGTCATAGAAACAATATATTCGAAGTACATACAATATATATATATATATATATATAATACATTCACCTTTGGTTAGCTTCCGCTCGAATTGTTCATTTTGACGAACGTCAAGCTTTTCACTCCACGTAAGACCTACAGTTTAACGTGGAATCCGAGCCACGCCCCACCAGCAGCCAGCGTCTTAACCACTAAGCCACCCAGGGTACCCATTTATCTACCACCCACTTTCTTTATTGTGTGGAAGGATGAACAGCTGGGTTTTGCTGCGCGCCGGCTGCCGTCACCGGGTCTCGATCCCGGGGCCAATGGATTCGTAGCCAGCGACGCTAACCACTACACCACCGAGGTGTGTATATATACACGTCTCGGTGTTGTAGTGATTAAAATTGCTGACTACCAATCCATCGACCGGGATTCGGTCCAGCTGCCCATCCTTCTTTCGGATGGTAGACGAATGGCTACCATAAAAACCTCCAAAATGAAGCGGGATGCTGTAGAGGGGTCGAAAACGGGTCGATCCTGAACGGTTGTGTGTATATATATATATATAGCAGTTGGATACAGGATTCCTCTATCCAAATACAAGAGAAAGGGCCCCCATGCACTGGATTTCGTTTCAAAATATTAAAAGATTTGCTGAAGAGACCCATTCGGCAATGACAAATTGGTACTCTCTTAGCACATTCTTTAAATCGAATATAAATTTCATAGACAAAATCTAATTATTTATGAGATAAGCTTATATATATATATATATATATATATATATATATATTATATATATATATATATATATATATATATATATATATATATATATGGACACTCCCGAGGTCATACGTGGCAATATATTGCCTTGAAATACTCTGAAATACTACATTACTGGAACTTCCCACGCTATGCACTAAATTCTATTGTGTTCATCCTCTTCTTTTAGAATAGCTAATAGCCTTGAGAACGGCAAAAATTTGTGAAGCTTAACATTTCTGTAGGGTTGATATAGCATATTATAAATAATCTATTGTAATAAATATTTTTAAACCGTTTACTTGTATAGTTGTTGCATGTACGAGCAAGCTTCATTCGTACATTACTTAAAATTTTTAATTGTCATATTTACACTCGTAGAACAAAAGCTTTAGTATTGCTTATACTTTACATATCTATCAATCTTTAATAGACATACAAACAGATAGACAGATAGATAGATAGATAGAATAGATAGATAGCCCGTGTCCCAAAAAATGTGGCCATCTTTTTCACTGGGCCAACCAAACCACAATGCCAAGGATAACTAAATGAAACAGAAATCATATTAACCCCTTTGTATTGTTCTTAAAATGAGAGGTAGTTCATTTAAATCGGATGAGTTGTCTCTTTACGAATTCAACTTGATCAAAAATTGATGAAAAATAAATTTGCCACAATATGAAAGTAGAAAAAATTTCTAAATTCGTGTCACTGAATAATCAAATCATAATTTTACGACGAACGTTAGAATCATTTTGTCGATTCAGGGCAGGCTTAGGTTAGGTTAGTTGGTGTAGTGTTATGGTTTGTAGAGGGCAAAGTTAAGTAGGCTGATTAGTGAAGTACGCCTAGGCCTAGACTGTATTGCCGTTACGGCAATAAGTTTTGATTTGGCAGCGAGCGAAGGAAGTTGGTTAATTCTGTTATTTTATCCGAGTTGTTATGGCGCGTTTAACTGAGGAAAATAACATTTTTAGCAAACTTCTTCGCTAGAAAAAAGGTTTCGGTGCTAAAAGAATAGTGACACAAAATAATCCTAATTGACATTGGTCTGTACGTAGTGTGTCGCGTTTGCTGGAGAAAATTTGTGAAACGGGAACTTACGCACCAAAGCCGGGAAATGGATGACCGCGTATAGCAAAGACCTCGGCAAACAATGATTCTGCGAATGAACTTATTTGCAGCCAAGAAAAGAATCCCCGTTCAAAGTTGAGTGTACGGAGAACTGCTAATAGCATCGGTACTAGAAAAGTTCATTTGATCGCAATGCAAAGAAAGACATTTGTCTAAAAATATTTAAGCGATTCCGAGTGCATCGCGTATCTGAACAGTAAAATGTGTACAATGTTGCCGTCAACTGCTTCGCCGTTTTAGATCAAATAACGACGTGTCCATCATTTGGTTTACGGATGAAAAGGTTTTCGCTATTGAACGGCCTCGAAATATGCAAAACGATAAAGTGAACGCTAACGTAAGAAAAAAACAAGATATCCCAAAAAGCAGACTCCTTCGAGAAAGACATCACTTCAGCCAGTCTGTAATGATTTTGTATGATGTTTCTCTTTTAGGAAACACATCCCTTGTTTTCGTCGATAAAGGTATGAAAATGTGACGATATCATGAGTAAGATGGTGCAAGAAAATTAAAGTTACAGCGCGAATTATGTTTTTTAGCAAAACGGCGGCGCTCCATCTAATCGGTCCCGGCACACCACCGTATCCCAATTTCATCGCGCCAGAAGACTGGCCATCAAATAGTCCGAATTTAAAACCAGTTGACTAATTTCATAATAGGACGTTTAGTTGACAAAATTTACAGACACAACATTTAAGATATCAATCAACTTCGAAAATGCATTTTAACAGCATAGAATGAGCTCGATCAAGACACCATTTCCGCAGCAGTTCGCCAGTGACGCGCAAGACTACAATTGGTCATTAATAATAATGGAAGGCGCATTGAACACTTGCTGCGTTAATGGTTTATTCAATTTGTTTTTGTTCATTGTAAACTTCTTTAATGTTCAGCTAAGTCTCTAATTACCTTCCTTCTCAACTTTATTATTTATAAACTATTACCCAAGTTGAATTTGTAGAAAGACAACTTATCCAATTTAAATAAATTACCTCTTATTTCAACGAGAATATAAAGGGTTTAATGTGATTTTTGTTTCATTTAATTATTCTTGGAATCGTGGCTTTGTTGGCCCAGTGAAAAAGGTAGCCACTTTTTGGGAGGACAGTATATATATATATATATATATAGAGAGAGAGAGAGAGAGAGAGAGAGAGAGAGAGAGAGAGAGAGAGAGATATTCTAATATTCTAATTGGTTTACTGTATTTAATATTATATATTCTATTCAAAATAACTCAACATTCTCAACTAATATATATATATATATATATATATATATATATATATATATATATATATATAATATATATATATACACACAATAACGGTCGTTATAAGAATTCAATTCTAGACTCTAAATACATTTATTTTATAACGAAAACTTTGACCCTTATGAGAGGATTCGTTATAATAATTCTACAACGACGAACCTTTTAACGTTTCGAATTCGTTATAGTTGTGCAGAACACCTTTAATAGAGCTTATAGTTTTATAACGTTTATTCTCTGACCATGCACAACATCTTTGAATGGGAGTTACCTATGTGTAACTTCATCTCACCTGCAAATTAATTAACCTTGTAGCCGTTAGTAACTGTTATATGTAGAAGTGGTATATATTATATATATATATATGGTGTGTGTGTGTTGACAAAACAAAAGGGATTCGCCCGTTTTTTAAGGTGGAAAAAAACCTTATTTTGGTTTCTGTAACAGAAAATTCGTTATAAATAAATTCGTTATGAATAAATTCGTTATACAGTCTTTATAAATAGTTTCAATAAATTCCTTTTTCTATACGTTTTAAAGATAAAATAATTTTGTTTGTATAATTTAACTATACAAAAAGAGACTTTCTTGTAACTGAACTTCGACTTACAGGGTCTAGCAAAGGCTAAATTAACCATTTTCGACTTCTTTTATATTTCAAACCCAAAATATAGATAATATTAAATATAGAAAATATAGAAAATATAGAAAATATGACTTGCTAAACATTAAAAAAACAAAGAAATAAATCCAACATGATAAATACTATAAGCGTTTTATTTTAATTAATGTTAAGGCATTAAGTGAAGCGAAATGAAGCGTTGAATGTAATGATGGTGTTGTTTAACCTCCTTCGCAACATCTAAGATCGTATGACGGACGGGACCTACACCTTTACGTAGGATCCGAACCCTCTAAGGGTCGTTACGGAGTCTGGACGCGGAGGACGGTCTCCCATCCAACTACTATCCGACCCACTGTCATTTAATTTCGCTGATCAACGGGAAAGGGTGTTACGACATTGGCTACGATGCAGTCCTGAAGACGCTGAGGTCATGTGTTCGACTGCCGATGGTGTGGAAAATATTAAATACGGGAGTAAGGTAAATGAGCCGCGTTCGTCTGACCTGAGCACTGTGCCTGTTTTTGTACGGCTCACTTAAATAAATAATTAGTGTATAAAGACTAAGTTTTTTTTATGCTGGAAAGAGTGAGGAAGGGCGTGGTGTAAATATTGATATCTGGTATAGTCACGCATAAATAAATAAAGTTATTTAATGACGACGACATTTCAAGCTTATTTCCTACTCGTTCACTTTCCTATTCTCGGTCCGAAAATGGGAATGTTAAAATATGGAGTCTGGGATCTGGGAAAAAAAAAAAATTCTCGATTTTAAAAAGGGTATAACAAAGAGGGATGTGACGCAGTTGCGTGCCCAAGGGGCATTTTGCGTGAAAAATCCAATCTAAAGTGGGAATGGGAATTGATCGATCTGAAAATTGCCTCTTTCGAGAGTCCCACTTTCGGATTTCTCATTCTTGGACGAAGACTGAAAAGGAATGGGCAACATTGGGAAAATAACTATTTTCAAATGTGAAGCTATTAGCTTGTATATATTTTTTAATCCAATTTATTTTATATATATATATGTGTGGTGTGTGTGTGTGTGTGTGTGTGTGTGTGTGTGTGTGACCAAAGCCCGAGCGTGCGCTTTGGTGAAACTGAATTTTGATAAGCGTGTTTTGTTGTTCACAAGTGTTTTAAGAAACTCTTGTATTGCATATTATAAAGCTATATTAAGATACAGCTGAACTGGTAAACAACTGAGAGTAACCTTGCAAGTAACTGGCATTTAACATTTAGTTTGTGTAATGATTAAACATTTCTTAAACACTAAAATATTGCGTGTTCTCTCAACCAAGAACACATACATTTGTACGAGTTAACACACACACACACACACACACACACACACAATATATACTGAACTTTGCTGGGCACAAATTATATACAAATTTATCAATAGTCTCTATATATAATTATATATATATGTTGCACAGTCAATGTTTGAAACCAGTCATTTCAATTAATGTCTAAAACTTCTAGACATTTCGTGTGATGCCTATGACTTTTGATCAATAGCATTACGCATTACTAACCTAACCTAACCTAACCTTCCACAAAGGGATTTGAGGTCACAGACATTAAGCGAAATGCTTGAAACTTTTAGGCATTACAGGAAATGAATGCATGGTTTCACACACTGACTCTAAAATATACTGGTATATTCTCATTTTTATCGGAACCGTGATTATTATATGCACTTTGAAATTCGTGCATGGTTCTATTTTCGAAAGTGATGATTCACTACTATTGATATGTATATAGTTAAAGGCAGAGAGAAAAGAGGACTTGAAATAGATCGTGAGGAAAGTATTTCCTCGCTGTTAATTAGGTCAGAATACTCAATAATTACAGTTTTAATTCTCTAATACCGGGGCTCTTTTCCGAGACTGAATAAAAGCGTCTGGCGTTAGGGAGAATAAAACCAGTAAAGTGGCTCTTGGCCCTAAGAGTTAATACTTAGCTTAGCTTACTACTTACTTTATGTTACTTTATGTGAGTTTGAACGACAGTTCCAGGTTGACCTGCGGTCAATCCCTCTGCAGCATCCCGCCTCATTTGCGGGATTTGGTGAAGGAAGGAATTGCTACTACTAATATATATATATATATTCGGTATTAAATCTTGACTAGATTTTTTAAACGTTAATTCCAATGTCATTTATGTAGCTAAATCTAGGCGTAAATCAATTATACGATCCTAATCTATTCATCCGTGTATCTATCTATTTAATATCTGTCTATCTCTCTATTTAATATCTACTTATACAGAGTGAAATTCTTTTAAAAAGTTAAGAAACCACTTTCTTTTTTGCAAAAATTCATCCGGCACGCGATTAATTTCGCCTATTTTAATGGCGTCCCGGTGACCTAGTGGTCTAAACCCGATTCTTATACGAGACCCCGCCTATCTTCCCCCTAACTTAAGGCGCCAATTTTTCCCGCCAAAACGAGTTGACGCGTGTTTAGTGGATTCGTTCGAATTACGTCTAATGGCGTGTGACGTACAATATATATACTTCACAGTGTATGCGTTCACTTTCCTTCAAATGTCGTATGTACAGACTCGCGGGGCAGAACGAGCCGTAAGTCTACAGTAGATAGATTTGAACTCTCACTTATCGCAAAAATACACAAAGTTTCAAGTTATTATTCTTACTATTTAATGTGGGCATTGAGCAATTCTCTAATTCATTTCGTGCTGTCACAGTACATACTCTAAAACTTAGTGTATTATTTTACGTATTTTAACGGTAACTTCGTGTCAATTAAGTAGTTAAAATTACTAATCATTTTTTAGTTTGAAAAATAGAAATAAAGCAAAAAGAAAGTTATTTTCAAACTACTATTCCGAGTGATGTAGTAATCTTTACTTTTTAATGGGTCGGACTTTATTTCATACCAATTTAAGTTAAAATAACTAATACTAACATTTGGAGTTATTCAACCTCTTTCGTAACTGCCGCAAACGTCTCGTGACGGAAAGGAACCACCACCTTACCCGGGATCCGAACCATCTCTAAAATTCTAAGGGTTCGTCCAACTTGGCTTATCCAAATAACAGTGGAAAGCTTGAATATTGTGTAGAAACACTTCCGAAATTTAGACAGAAAAGAATGTTATTATGTTCACTTTGGATAAAATGAGAAAGTTGTATACGTGTTTTTGTTCCAAACAACTTACAACTATCCGATGCCTTCTGTATTACGGATCATTTATCTATCATAGATCAGCTACGATACGTAGAAAAGATGATCATTTAAGGCAGTGGTTCCCAAACTTTTATGGAGGCGACCCTGAATACAATATTGTCCTGGCCTGGCGACCCCCCTAAACGCCGGTACATGCAGTGTTAATGACCAATCATTTTGATACTTTGTGTTTATATTCATATAGTTTGATTGAATTAATTACCAACACATAATGAATTTCAAAGAGTTTTTAATTGGACAAAATGAAAAACAAATTTACATGAAAATGAGACTTTATTACACAATCAAAGATTCTCTCAGTGGCTACCATGATACTGCTTCATTTTGTGGGTAAGCTCCTCTAAGTTTGGTTTTATGTTGATTGACAGAGCACAACGCAAGTCATGCTGAGGATCCACACGGTTCCTTGCTTTAGTCTTGATTGCAACAAGACCTGAAAATCCTTGTTCACAAAGAAATATTGTTGGAAAAGGGAGAAGAGCTTTTTCAGCCTCCCGAGTCAGAATGGGCTTATCCTTAAGTTGGGTCCAAAATTTCGAATACGGGAGGTTTTCAAAGCGACCCTCAGGAACACCTTCGCCACCCTCATTTGGGTCGCGACCATGGGTTTGGGAACCACTGATTTAAGGGTTAAACGCCAAAATAGGTCATACGTTTAAGTTAAATTATGTTAATTGTATATTCAGACTTGAAATACGAAGGAAAAAGGAAACACAGAATGGTGCTCAAGCGCTTGCGTCTAATGACATCCTCAGGAACACTGAAATAAATAACAAGTTCGAGATTATATATAGGTCACAAAAATTTTAAAAAATGTGACCCCTCCACATACAGAAAGCTTAGGAACAACCCGCAGGATGACGTCATCAAATCATTCCATAGTGGCTTGAAACGTATTCTCAAAGATCATAAGGACTTAATTCCGCTTTTCACGTCTATTTCGCCTTCTCTTCCCTATCTTTACGGTCTTATTAAAACCCACAAACCTGGCAACCCTATGCGCCCTATTATTAGTCTGTCGGTTCTATTACCTATAAACTCTCCAAATGGCTTGTCAAAGTCTCGTCCCCCATTCTCGGAACTATCTCTGATTCACATGTAAAAAATTCCATGCATCTTACTGAAAAACTGAATAATATACGCACTGAAACCAACGATAGACTGATCAGTTTTGACGTTTGTTCATTGTTTACAAAAGTGCCGATTGACGATAGGCTTGACTTTCTCTCTCGAGAATTACATAAGTATGACCTGCCACTACCTGCACACATCGCTTTGGAACTCATTAAACCTTGCACCAAAGACTGTAAATTCACTTTCAATAGCGAGTATTATGTACAAATTTTTGGGATGGCCATGGGTAATCCCTTGTCGCCCCTCCTCTCCAATATTTACATGGTGTTTTTCGAAATTACTTACATTCCGAGAATCCTGGGGGTTGGCATCCCATGGTTGCGGTACGTCGACGATATTTTGTGTATCGGCCCATGCCGAATTAGAAAAAATCAACAGTATTGGAAGCGATTTGTGTTACCCACCTGCTTTTTTGGAATCTTGTCTTAACAAGGCAAAACGAACTTTCTATCGTGTGAATAATAACCCTCGCACTTTGTCGAAGAATATTTTAGTACTTCCATTTTTCCCAGGCTTTTTAGGCATTGCTAATGTACTTAAACTTTCGAATATTAATGTAGTATTTTCATATGACAATATTGTGAGAAATATAATAGTAAAAAATAGCCCTACCAATAATTCAGGCATTATCTATAAAATTGGTTGTAAACAATGTGATTCCTTTTACATTGGACAGACGGGAAAGGATTTGCACACACACGCGTAAAACAGCATCAATATTCCGTTAGAGCGGGACAGTCGTCCAGTGTCCTTTTCGTCCATTTGTCAGAGTTATCCCACTGTATTGATTGGAATAATGCTTCAATTTTGTTTCACTCGAGCAACATTGTTAATAGAAATATTTTTGAATCTGCCATTATTCAACTTACAAATAATTTTAACATTAGCCAGGGTCTTTTTTCGCTTGATCCTGTTGTTTTGAATTCGTCCAGAACGGATTTAGACAAGAGGGGCAAAATGCTAAAACTCTGGTAGTTTTTCCTTATAAATTTGTATGCTCCTCCTACAATTTGTATTTTTCTATTTTATCTTTATTTTATTTTTTAATTTTTTGTGACCTATATATAGTCTCGAATTTGTTATTTATTTCAGTGTTCCTGAGGATGTCATTAGACGAAAGCGCTTGAGCACCATTCTGTGTTTCCTTTTTCCTTTGTAGTTATTTTCATTATAAATATTATTCACGTGTAACTTTCGTGAAATAACTTTCATATACAGTATATATACTATATACATATATATACTATATATGGGATGAATTTCACAATAAAACACGTGAAATGAATAAATGCTGGAAACCCACAAGGAAAAAGAAAAACGAAACGTTTTTCTTTTTCCTTGTGGGTTTGCAGCGCATATACTAATTATATATATAATATATACAGACCCTATTATATATATATATATACAGGGTGTCCCATAAGTCCGGCATCATAGGAGAAATTCATATTTTTCTATTTCTACAAACCATAATTCATATTTTTCTCTTTCTACAGACCATAATGTCTGTGAGCAAGGAAGAACGAATCCAGATAATTCTACTCATAGGAAATCGGAGTCAAAGAGAGGCCGCTGCTGAATTCAACAGACTGCATCCAGACCGCGAGCCAATAACACAGAGTTGTGTTAGCAGACTTGTTGCAAAGTTTAAGGAGACAGGATCCATAGAAGATAAACCGCGCAGTGGACCTTCAAGGGGGTCCACTGACGATGATACAGCGACTGCTATCCTGGCTCATTTTAACAGAAGTCCCAATAAGTCTCCTCGGCGATTGTCCGCCGAGACAGGAGTGTCGAAAAGTAGCATCCATCGCATTCTTCAGGCTCACAAATGGCATCAATATAAACTTCAGATCCTACAGAAATTAAGCGAAGATGATCCCGACCGGCGGATGGAATTTTGTGAATGGGCTACGGAACAATATGCTCGGGATGCCAATTTCCCGTCCACCATTCTGTTCAGTGACGAGGCTGTTTTTTATGGAAATGGTGAGGTAAATCGACAGAACACCCGCTACTGGTCTCAAAACACCCTCACTGGTATACCTCTTCAAAGGAACAAGGTGCATCTCGGGTGATGGTATGGTGTGGCATTTGGAAGGATCGCATCATAGGCCCCCTCTTTTTCGATGAACATGTCACTGGAGGCACCTACTACGTATGCTCAAGGAAGAAGCATTTCCCAGTGTCTTGAACGAAGAAGAAAATTCCCCACATGGTTCCAGCAAGACGGCGCTCCTGCACATTACAGCACCCAAGTAAGGGAATACCTGTACCAACAATTCCCTGGTCATTGGATAGGACGTCGAGGGCCTGTGGAATGGCCAGCTAGAAGCCCGGATCTCACGCCACTAGATTTTTATCTCTGGGCCACTTGAAAGCGCTGGTATACGCAGAGAAAATGAGGAGTGTTGAACATTTGCGGCAGCGCATTATTGGGGCATGTAACACCATTACTCCCGACATCATTCACCGTGTGCTTGCTGACTGGGTATCACGTCTGAATTTGTGTATTGAAAACAATGGTGGACATATTGAGCACGTTCTGTAAATAAAAGCTTTTGTTTTGCCTTTTTTTATATTTTCCTATGATGCCGGACTTATGGGACACCCTGTATATATATATATATATATATATATATATATATATATATATATATATATTATATATAATATATATATACTTTAGTTACTTTATGTTACTTTATGTGAGTTTGAACGACGGTTCAGGATCGATCTGCGATCAACTCCTCTGTAGCATCCCGCCTCATTTGCAGGATTTGGTGAAGGAGGGAATTGCTGTCTGATCTCCTCCTGCCCTCGTAGCCAGCCATATATATATATATATATATACATACATACATATATATATATATATATAATATATATATATATATATATATATATGGGATGAATTTCACAATAAAACACGTGAAATGAATAAATGCTGCAAACCCACAAGGAAAAAGAAAAACGATTCCAAGGCCTTTCGTGTATTCAAAGCTACACATCGTCAGGACATTCCCTGACGAGGTGTAGTTTTGAATACACGAAAGGCCTTGGAATCGTTTTTCTTTTTCCTTGTGGGTTTGCAGCATTATATATATATATATATATATATATATATATATATATATATATATATATATATATATATATATATATATATATATGTGTGTGTGTGTGTGTGTGTGCTAGATTTATGTATAGGTCGAATGTGTAAATTTTTGTGACAAATTCACTGTAAAGTTGTTTCATATAGACGACCGACATTAAGAATTTAATTGTTCCATTTGGTGAACCGATTATGGAACGATTTCATGGTAAAAGAATGGTCCATTAAAGAAGTCGTTGGAACATCTTCCCCTTTTGACCGATTTTGGACCAATTATATCTACATAGAAAATGTAATTCGTTCAAGATCGGTCCAGAAATGAGAGATGGACTATTCTTCTTACCAAGAAATCGTTCCATAATCGGTTCAAATGGACCAGTTAAATTTTACAGTGTATATTAATTAAGTTAACCTTGTTAAATAATATATATATATATATATTATATATATAATATAATATATATTATAGAGATAGAGAGAGATAGAGGATAGAGAGAGAGAGAGAGAGAGAGAGAGAGAGAGAGAGAGAGAGAGAGATTATGTACCTTCTTATACGACTAAGTAGAAATTTGCTTAATTAACACAGAAGTTTTCAGTAACTTTGAAAGACATTTTCTCATATGTCGGAAAGGTAACATGATATGTTGTCATAGCAACTGATACACAATATATATATATATTATATATATATATATATAGTGCCATGTCGTGTGAAACTTTATTGTTTACAGTGTCTAGTTGGACGCGAAACTTTCAGCACTAAACTGCATTCTGGGTTCATCTATTGCATTAAACAAACTATAGGAATATTATTGGTGGCAAACATTTAGCAAACCGTACAATGAAAACGGCTTATACATGAAGCATACAGTATCTCTTAAGATCACTCTTGATATTTTTTAGGTCCGAAGTACAGCTTGTTCAGTTTTCCTGATACTGATAAACTCTAATCGTATTTAAGTCGATTTCCACGAGATTAACTTGACTTTCTAATCTAACCTGACATAACTAACTTAATCTAGTCTAAACCTATAACCTAAGTCAATATTCTGCAGATATTCTACTTAAAACATGACCGTTAAAATTTTTTCTGTTAATCTTGTTATATATATATATATATCTATATATACACCTTACCTTATGAACCTTATGTTGTTTCGTGTGTTGGTCTCTCTTCACACGGAGGTCAAGCTGGTGGCCCCGCCTCTAGGTCTGGCCTGGTGGAGGAGCGAGTTACTTTCTTGCGCTCTCCACCGTACATAGCCAGGCACGCCCGGCTCATCTGGTACTGTCCTGAGCCAGGCATCCAGTCTTTTCTTGAAGACTTCAACTTTGACCCCCGTTACGTTTCTGAGGTCCTTAGGAAGCTGGTTGAAAAGTCTTGGCCCCCTGACAACCAAGCTATTTTCCTTCAGGGTTGAGGAGGTCCCTTGTCGTGCTTTTAATTTGGGAACACTACACATTCTGCCTTTCCTATTTTCCAGTGTTGTTTGAATGGTAATTGGGTTTAGTTTTAGGTTTGGTACCAGTTTTTCGATCATTTTCCATATGTAGATTATGATGTACCTCTCTCTTCTTCTTTCCAGTGAGTACAGATTTAGTTTACGTAGTCTTTCCCAGTAGTTGAGTTCTTTGCAGCCATCAATCTTGGCTGTGAAATGCCTTTGCGTTTCTTCTAGTTTATTAGTTTCTTCCTTTTTATATGGGGACGTCAAAACTCAGCAGTATTCAAGTTTTGGTATAAGCAGTGTTTTTAGCAGGGGAATCATTACTGTCCTGTCCCTTCTCTTGAACGTTCTTAGAACCTGTCCGCGACTCTTTTTGCTTTATTTATCGCTATCTGATTTTTGTTGTTTTCGAATTCGCATCATCTGTCATTATTATCCCGAGATCAATCGCTTTCATGCTTCTCTGAATTCCTGTCTATCTGGAGAGCATAATATGCAGTCTGTTTAAGTTCTTCTTTTCTACCATATCTCAAGAGCTGAAATTTCTCGGCGTTGAATGACATGTCGTTGTCTTCTGACCATTTGTATATTTTGTTCGTGTCCCTCTGCAAGGCTTCCACGTCATGTACATCGCTGATTTTTCTGCTGATCTTTGTATCGTCTGCAAAGGATGTTACTATACTATTGCTGTTTACTCCGCTGTCTATGTCTGTTAGCATGATAATGAACAGGAGTGGGGCCAGTACTGTCCCTTGTGGTACTGAGCTGCGTACTTCCGATTCTGATGATGATATACCTTGAATTTTGACGACCTGCAGACGATCACTAAGGAAGTTGTAGATCCATTTTCCCACTTTGCCTGTTATTCCCATGTCTTTAATTTTATGTCCTATTATACCATGGTCACATTTATCGAAAGCTTTAGCAAAATCTGTGTATATAACATCGTAGTTGTCATTGCCTTCCAATGCATCTAGGATATTGTTGTAGTGCTCTATTAGTTGTGATAGGCATGATCTACCTGATCGGAATCCATGCTGATTTTCGTTGAATCTTTCCGTGTCTCCAGGAAATCATAAATTTTCTGTCTAACTATTCTTTCAAATACTTTGGTGAGGTGGGACGTCAATGACACTGGTCTATAGTCTTTGCTTGAGATCTGTCCCCTCCTTTATATATAGGGACAATGTTTGCTCTTTTCAGGATGCTCGGTATTTCCCCAGTGTCTAGGGATCTTCTCCATATCCAGTATAAAGGTGTAGCTATTTCATTTTTACAGTTTTAATCAATAGTGCGTTCCAATTGTCCGGACCTGCAGCTGAATGTAGTTTCATTTGTTCTATAGCTCTCGCTACATCTTCTGGTGTAAACTCAAAGTCTGTTATATACTCTCCTTGCAATTCCTCTTCAAAGAATGCATTTATGTCAGGTATCGCTTTGTCACTTTTTGGGGTGTGTATATATATATATATATATATATATATATATTATATATATATATATATTATATATAATATATATACGCTTTTATTTGTTTATTTTCTTACAGGTTAAAAAGTTTGTTAAATTACACTTTCCTACTAGAGAAAATACTACAAAATTAACCTTCTGAGTAGGATATACAGATTCTGCCTTGTCTTACTAAGAAAGGCGTCACTGCAAGTAAACAGCTGTTTTTAACTACTTCAATTGTAACAAATAGCAAAGCCACTAATAAAATGACTCTTAATCTACTAATACCTAAAGCTCACTTAAGCTTACAGTTTACAAAGCCATTTCTCTTGGCCAAAAAAAAAAACATTGAAAAAAAATGTTCGCTTGAACCTCACCCTTTTGTACAAGGTACTTAAGGTCGATATTGGATTCAGGAGTATGATTGAGCCTTGCATAATTGATTATATAAATTTACCACCTTATATTAGAAGAAATAAAACATAAATTATTATAGAAACAATAAGTTTACAATTTTCCCACGTGTATATACAGTATATATATATATATATATATATATATATATATATATTAATGCGTATATATTGCTATAATGTTATAATGTTTCAGACCAACAAAGACCCTAGGATCCACTCATGGCTGGTCTACCTAACCGTGTTCGTAATTGTGTATTGTGTATGTCCTCCGTGGTGGCGGAGGGGACCTACAATTTTACGTGGGTTCCGAACCACAAGAGCATAAGAAATTTATGTAAAAACTGCCTGTACATTGGCGAGTGTACGCGTGCTGTGCGCGTATGAAGAGAAATATATATTTATATATACTTTGCATACAATATAGAAAGTTTTCTATAAAATAATTAAACCCCATTTTATAGGAAGACAAAATCATGACACGAGAATTTCACGAAGATAATTTTTTAACAGTTGCGTGAAAATGTGTGACGCATCTGTCATGAAATCATGAAACACACATTAAGAACAGCTATACTTTAATTTAGTTCCTCTTTGTAAGAAGGATGTCTCCATATATATATATATAATATATAATATATATATATATATATATATATATATATATATATATATATATATATATACATTATGTGTGTATGTGTGTGTGTGTGTGTTATGGTTGTGTAAATTTGTTTGCAACGTGCATGAAACCTACAGCTTTACGTGAGGTTCGAACCACGGGTCGCTACATCATCTGGACGCGGAAGACGGTCCCCCACCTAACTACTATACCCAGACCCAATATCACTTAACTTTGCTGATCAACGGAAAGCGTTATAACACTGGCACGATGTAGCTATATACTGTGTTTATA
>JAJOZX010001716.1:387500-392500 GCA_023014485.1 Bathynomus jamesi | reverse complement strand
ATTTTGTTATGGACAACCATTTTTATTTATATAATATGCTCTACATGGTTGCCATTGTTTGAAAACACATTTCAATACGTGTTCCCCACTGTTGATGAACACGCATTAGCACAGTTGACGTTATGCTTGTAATGGCGTTGGTGATACGTTCCTTTAGATGATTTATGTCTCGTATCTTTTCCTGATACACCATGGCCTTCAAGTGCCCCCAAAGATAGAAATCAAGGGGGGTGAGATCTGGGGATCTGGGAGGCCACTCCACAGGACCACGCCGACCAATCCAAGCATCCGGAAACTGCTGCTGATCCAAATACCGACGCACGTGAAGACCATAATGAGGTGGAGCTCCATCTTGCTGGAAGTAAACTGGGAAGTTACCTTCCTCGTTTAGCAGGGATGGGAAAATCTCTTCTTGCAACATGTTAAGATACCTTTCGGCATTAAGATTTCCACTGACAAAAAAAATTGGTCCAATAATTCTGTCACCCCATATCCCGGCCCACACCATCACTTTACCGGCACCTTGCATCTTCGTCGGACTCAGCCAGTTAGGGTTAGCATTACTCCAATAACGTATGTTTTGCCGATTAACCTCTCCATTGACGTAAAAATTTGCTTCATCAGTAAACAAGATCTTACGTCAAACGCATATTCTTAGGGTATCTGAAACATAAAAACAAACGTTTAATTTTTCCTATGTATGGAAACTTACGGCCCACCCTGTATATATATATATATATGTGTGTGTGTGTGTGTGTGTGTGTACGGATTTTAACTTTCTACGACGCCCTTTCATTATTTTCTTCTACTACTCCTTTTCCTACTATTAGGGGGCCTACTATTACTACTGTACTTCCCCTACTATAAAAATAATAGTTACTATTATAACAGTGGATTTCTTTTTTGTTGCAGGACCTCCAAGATATCTTCCAAGGCCTTTTTTCGATGTTTTTCGACCTCATTTACGTAAGTAATCCTAAATTACACATACACACACACACACACACACACACACACCACACACACACACATACAGAGAGAGAGAGAGAGAGAGAGAGAGAGAGAGAGTGATGGTTCCACTATATAGTGGGAGAGAATGGCTCCCCATTAACCCTTTCCTCAAAACGCAGGCTCGCGCTTCTCGCGAGACAACTGCATCTACATGATTATATGTATCAGTGGCGTATGCATTTTTTAACGGGTGATTGAGGATGGGAGGTAAGTAGGGGTAGGAGAATTGGGTTGCATTGGGGGAACGAAAGAAACAGTATATATATATATATATATATATATATATATATATATATATATATATATATATGTGTGTGTGTGTGTGTGTGTGTGTGTGTGTGTGTGTGTGTGTGTCGTACAGAAGTGAAACAGAGTGTCGGGTATTGTATACTTAAGAGTAAATAAAAAGCAAAAATCAGAAGAATCCAACTTTGAACTGACCAGTCGTATAAGTGCGTGCGTATCGATTGGTTTTAAGATCTGGCGAGGAACGCGCCAGACCTCCGGAGGCACGCGCACCCATGCACGGACCCACGAACGTATATTACAGACGTACGGACGACCGTATATATATATATATATCGGATTGGAAGAACAGCTGCCGCTACTGAGCGGTTTCTTATAATACACCAATTTTATGTTATGTACAGAGATGATAGGAGAAGGGGGGGAGAGGAGAAAGCTGGGGGAGGGGAGAGAAAGAGGGACAAAGGGGGTATTTGTGGCATACGAGATGGTTGTTGGGGATGGGGGGGGGAGAAT
This sequence comes from Bathynomus jamesi, assembly GCA_023014485.1. NCBI lineage: Eukaryota > Metazoa > Arthropoda > Malacostraca > Isopoda > Cirolanidae > Bathynomus > Bathynomus jamesi. The sequence goes on along the minus strand of JAJOZX010001716.1, from coordinate 390,727 downwards.
TAGTGGGGGAGACTTTTTTTTTTTTTTTACTAGATTTGGAGATTTATTTTCATGCACCTTTTTTGGTTTGTTATTTAAACATAAATTTGGTTGGTTATTTTCCTTTATTTTCCTATACAACTGTACTTAATATATATATATATATATATATATATATATATAAGGTAAAGGTAGTCTAACATCCAAGAAACTCATTTCCCTCCAGTGTGGGGGTGAGTGTTCTCCAAGGGTCACCTAAGCCAGAGCAGAAACAGTAAATGGCCAATTTAACTCCACCAGATGTTAGCGGCCGGGAGCGAACCAGCGCCACACCGCTCGGAGTGAGTCCGTCACTAAACCACAGAGCTACAAGCCGCCCATATATATATATATATATATATATATATATATATATATAGTGAGAGAGATAGATAGATAGATAGATAGATAGATAATTATAATGATGAGAATTATGGAAATGTTTATACAGTTATAAGGAAATGCAACTTGTTTATGCATTCATAGCATAATATATATATATATATATATATATATATATATTTAATGCGACAGTAAGGTCCAATTAATTACCTATAGTGAATAAAGGAAATATCAACAAGAGAGAGTGATTGTGTTTTGGGAGCAGCAAACTTCTATTCAAGCTAATTACTAAAACATTTCAAAGGCCGGTCTTCATAGCATAAGATTATCGGGAGAACATCCCATTCCTGACGTATTCAATGTAATTCTAACGCACCGACTTTTGGGAGTATATTTGTAACGGGAGTATAAATGTAACGGACCGAGTACCAAATACCGCCACATTACATTAACATCTTCAAGGAGTTAATTATCTTTTGAAATGGGACAAATGCTTGAAATTTAACTGATTTTCCATAGTGAGAATGGCGTGAGAGGTAAAGTTGTGCTTAGTTTAAAGACTGAAATAGGATAATTAGCCTCTAATTACCCTCAAGATGTTAGCAATGCGCATCCTCAGCATCTAATGTAGGTCTTTCTTTCCCTTACAGGCGTACCGGATGAGTCGAACGGCCTGGTTGGTGGCCTTAGACGTGACGTAGCGCCGCCCTACTGGCCGCCGATATCTCTCGCTCCGCCCAATCCACATCCTGGGCCAATGGGAATGCTCCCTGGGCCGATGGCTCAGGAAGAAGAAGGGGACTTCATGCTAGGAGAAAAGCTGCTGAAGAAACCCAAACGGATCAGAACAAGAGTGGACGCCGGAGAGCCGAGGAACCCTTACTCTGCTTTCGGCTCCTTCCCCAACTTGTGTGGTGTGAGTGTTAATAGTGTAAGGACGAGCAGTGTGCCGAACAGCCTCTTCGGTGGTAGCCCTACTTTTTGTGGACTTCCTTTTGTGAACTATCTTAATCCTCAAAACAATATAGGGACACGCGGGATGCTTAGTGAATTATTTGGCGGTGGGCCTACAAAGTCAATGGTGTCGTGCCCTCCAGAAGACAGAAGTATGGGGGTCCTTGATAAAGTAAACTCGAACAACGTGCATTCCAGTGACTCAATGAACTCAGTGATTCGGGGACCTGAAGCTGAAAACGTGCTCTTAAGGGAAATTCTTCAGGGACGTAAACGCGATCTTTTAACTATGGAAGATTTGGAAGCGGCTCGATCGCTTCACAATAACAATATAAGTTATAAGAGTGATCATCGGTCAAATAGTGAAAGGGAAGAAATGTCATCGAGGGACGGGGGGCGCCATACCAATTCCGCAAATGCCCTTACAGTTTCGGAAGACGAAACGAGATGCGAGTCAGAAGTGGAAGACGCAGTGAGTCCGAGACCGACTTCTCCGGGATCGGATTGTGACTCGAAGAAAAACCGTCTCGAAAACATCGTTAACGTAATTCGATCCTCCCCGACTCCCCCAACCCCGGTGAATGGGTGTAAGAAAAGGAAACTATATCTACCTCAACAGCACGAGGCCCGAACGCAAGTAGAGTCTCCCGAAGAAGGCAGTGAATCACCGAATGAGCCTGAAAACAAATCCAGACGAGTGGACGAAGGCTCCTCGTCTCCTTCTCGCCAGGAAAACACAGAGGACGACCGAGGACTTCAAATTGATTTAACAGTAAGAAACGAAGAAAGGACTCGCCGTTCCCCGGGAGCCACTCCCCGCTCTTCTTCGCCGAAGCCCCCGGCAACATCCAGCGCGAATGACCCTACAGAGGCTTCGTCGTATCTCTTAGATTATGCAAAACACCTGATCAGGTCGCAAAGCCTCCAGAGAGAAGCGGATAACAAGTCATCCTCGGAATTGAGTGAAAAACTTAATCTTTTGCGCAGCTTTAGTTTGAATTCGCAAGTCACGGAATTGATAGAAGGACTTGCCGATGTCTTGAAGACGGAAATCACCGCTTCTCTCGCCGTCATCATCGATTCGATCGTGAATAAATATGTTCAACAGAGGAAGCTGCTCACGAAACAAGCGGAGGCAGCGGCAGAACAATTAAACAGAGATATTGCCTCGCAATTGATCGAGAGATCCCGGTCTCCTCGTCCCAATAACATTCTTAACAACAACAACAACAACACCTCAAAGGAGAGAAATAGTGCTAATCAAGTTCCCAGAATCAACGGCATGCCTCCCTCTCACGGGGCCTTGAATCTGGCCCCTTACGGACCATCGGAAAACAACCTCAATAGTCTTAATCTGCCTCATTTGCGCCCTCAACTTCACAAGGGCGCTCACGGGTTCTTTCAGGGTAACTTACCCACCACAGGGAGCTCCGTGCCCTTAGGTCAAACCTCCCCCTACGCATCACTGCCCCCCGAACCGGAGCAAGACGAAGCTCTGTCTCTGGTCGTGACGCCGAAGAAGAAACGCCACAAAGTGACTGACTCACGCTTGACCCCTCGTACGGTGGGTCGTCTTTTGGAAGACCTGCCGAGATACCCCCACATGCCGCCGCTCGGAGGAGGGAGCATTTCTCCAAGGGGGTCACCCCCTCCCCATAGCCTAATCCACCATCAGGCCCCTCCGAGACCCTCCTTTCCCCAACCACCCCCGCCTCTCCTCCCGGTATCCCTGCCCACGTCAGTAGCGATCCCAAATCCGTCTTTACACGATACCAGTCTTCTTTACCCCACCTATTACAGGGGCACCTCTTCCCCCTCCGAACAGAGAAGGGAGGAGTCCCCGGCATCCCATCATCCACCCCACCATCACCCACTACTCCATCCAGCCCTGCTCGCCGCTTCTTCGCCAGATT
>JAJOZX010001716.1:262500-382500 GCA_023014485.1 Bathynomus jamesi | reverse complement strand
AGGTGGAGAGTACAAGAAACCAACTCACTACTTCACCAGGCCAACTCGAAAAGAGGAGCGCCAAGCTTCACTTTCGTGAAATGAGGAATCATCTCACGGAACATTTGAAAGGTTGAAAGGAAAGGTGTATATATATATATATATATATATATATATATACAAATCCATATTATATTGCCATCCAATTCTTTTACTTGGATATTCATACAAAGACGTTCACAAGTTTAAAAAAGACCAAAAAAAATTCCTTTTTTTTTTAGGTCTTCCATTTCGTAACGATTCATTTTATTAATACGTAATTATCATTGAAGTCTCTATAATATACGTATATTTTCGTTTCGATTCGGTATCGACAATTCCTCATCGGTTCGTAAAAAAGAGGAATTGCTTTTAATATTCTATTAATATCTTTGAGATTTCATTCTTGTCACGGATTCATATTAGGGGCAACACGCTATACTTTATAGGATTTCCAAATACCTTGTTTGTCTCCCTAATATATATATATATATATATATATATATATATATATATATATTGTACTTCAGGTAAAAACTTTATGCTAGAATCATTAATTGTAGGTTACACTGGATTTCATAAAACTGTCTCGATAGTATCTATTAAATTTCACTGTATCACTGCCCTAAAGCCATAATCAGTGTACAGTTATAAATATCAGTGAAATATTTGCAGTTATCACTAATTAAATAATGTAATTTTGACCGATAGCGCAAATAGTTTCAGTGTAAACGGTTGCGGAAAAATATTCACCGAAAAAATGTCGAACAATAAAAAATAACCAACTAATTATTGTGGTTTTTTCGGTGAGGGGGGGGGGTGCAGAGGCGACCTTTTTTCTGTCAATGTACATACATTGATGACGTTTTGGTTGTTTAAGTAAAATTGTTCCAGGATTTCTAAAAAAAAGTACAGTAAGTGTTCCATTTGACTGAATCTGTCACTATAATTGGTTCAAAATTGTTCTAAAAAAGAAAAGTGTTCAAATACTGTGAAATAAAGTTGTTCCTTAAAGAACACCGTTTATAAAAACTTAATTACTCCATTTAATTCATGAGCCGATTATTATGGAGCGACTTCTTGGTAAGCCGTCGTTGGAACATCTTTCATTTCTGAATTGATTTTGAATGAATTTGAACGAATTACGAAATAGATTCAAGATCGTTCAATATTCGGTTCGAATGGAACAATTAACATTTTTTGAAACGGTGATCTTTATTTTTGGGGTATAATCAATTTCGTTTAATTTCAAATCACAATCCGCATTAAACGAGTTTTTTATGAAATTGGTGTATACAATCGCTCCTAAAAGTTGTATAAACAACTGAGTACGTAATTATTTACGCTAATTAGATAGTGTTTTTATTATGTTCCTACTCAATGTCAATGTCATTCCCATTCGCGGTCCACAATTGAGAAGGTCGTAGTGAGAAATCCACATTCGAGAAAGAATGTCATTCCCGTTCGCATTCACGGTAAAAGGCGCCAAATGAGAACGGCTAATATCTCCTAACCTAACTGAACCTAAACTGACCTAACCGGGACCAAAGTGGGAAATCCGTGGATAAGAATGAGAATGTTCTAAAATGGGAATAAATCAATTTGAGAATTACCTTCCTTGAGATTCTCAAATAATATAATTTCTCACTCTTGGTCAGGGCAGAGAATGAAATGAAAGTAACATTGAGTGTGCGACGACATCAATATTAATACTAACATTAATTGGTGAGAAACTACAAAAAAAAAAAAATTTGAATCATGACCTTAGTAAGTATTGACAACATATATATATATTTTATATCCTTTCATACGATATTTCCGGTTTTAAGTCAAATTTTTATCGTTTTTTTTTTTTTTCACCAAATTCATATAAGTAAATCCGGAACTAAGTTTTCGTGTCCATATATATATATATATATATATATATATATATATATATATAACGTGTAACACCTGCGTGTAAGTTAATTGTTTGTGCGGTGGTCACTCATGTATCTTTCTCTTTTCTTTACAGCCCATTCAAGTACCCTGACTCCTATGCACCTTCGGAAGGCGAAACTGATGTTCTTCTACGTCAGGTATCCTTCTTCGTCAGTCCTCAAGACCTTTTTCCCTGACATTAAATTCAACAAAAACAACACAGCTCAACTAGTCAAATGGTTCTCCAATTTCCGGTGAGTTTGATCGACAAACGAATGACGTCATTTTCGATTTAAGTTGGGCAATTCAATTTTAACTCAAATTCAGTTACAATTATTTTCATTTTTGGTGTGACTGTACACTATTGTTATTATTATTATTAGTAGTAGTAGTAGTAGCAGTAGTAGTAGTAGTAGTAATGGTTTGGGGGTAATTTTTTTTATAATGTAAGCTTTTAACCAAATATTTTTAAGGTTGTTTTAAGCTAAATGAGTGTTCTATCGACCTTATTCTTCAAAGGTCTTATAGAGACACGAGAAAAAAAGAAAAAGAAGAAGAAAAGAGAATTGCGGAAATTAACAAGTCAATCTTTGATCCACATTCAAGACAAATTGACCACTTGAGAAAATACCTTATTTGTCTCATTCTCTCTACGTACGTTTCTTTCCGTAATTAAGTTTTGTCTTCATTTTCTTTGTTGTGTTGTAAATTTTCTTTTTCGTATCGAAAAAATTGTCTCCATATATTAGGCCTAATACTTTGTTTACATTAAGTACCACTTGTTTTAGTTTAAAATGCGTTCTTCAACCCGTTTTCTTTTACCAGTTTGATTTTTTTTCTTTTTTCTTTTTTGCTCTTTTCTTTCTTAATTTATCTCTATAAAGACAATGGGTATTTTTATTTGTCTTTATATATATATAACAATAAGTTTTCCCCTAAAGTTTCGTTCTGTTTCTTAATGTTTCGTTCCGTTTTGTTTTGTTTCGCATAATTTTATATCCTTTCATACGATATTTCCGGTTTTAAGTCAAATTTTTATCGTCTTTTTTTTTTCACCAAATTCATATAAGTAAATCCGGAACTAAGTTCTCGTGTCCATGTTTGTTAGTCACTTAGTCACATGCAGAAAGGAATGTTCATGTACGTCTAAATAACATTTTGGTAATATATATATATATATATATATAATATATATATATATATATGTGTGTGTGTGTGTGTGTGTGTGTGTGTGTGTGTGTGTGTGAGATAGTCAGTGTGTAAAAATAGCTATTGTTTCACGTAATACCTAAAAGTTTTAAATATTTCGCTTAATGCCCGTGACTCGTAATCATAGCCATTACTAACCTAACCAAACCAAACCTTCCCGAAGTAGGTTTTTTTTTTTTTCAAAATCTTACTTTAAACATTAACTAAAGAAAGAAAACTTACCGGACAGATATTTATCTTATCAGGGAACCCCCACGTGCCGCCATATCTGCTTATCTCCAAAAAAGCATATCGCTCGTTTTATCGATACGGTCGCTTTATATCAATTATGCAAATAAGCTTTTCTTACCCACCGAATTCAAGATGATTTTATATATATATATATATATATATATATATTATATATATATATATATATATAAAGAGAGAGGGAAAATTCTTTCCTACCTTACCAAACCACGACAATCTTCAGGATACACAGATAACTAATCGTGACACGATCGTGGGGATAATGAACGATGTTAGCGTGTGTCGCCATATGTTAAAAGTTATATTTTAGTGAAAATTAGTATCACAAAGAGGTGATATAATGAAGGTTAAAGGTTAGGTTAGGCTATTTTGTTTTGGTTAAGTTAATTACATTATTTAAATTAGGTTAAATGTCGTTAACCACAATCGAAGATGTGGAAATGTCGATTTCGTAAGGCGGCCAAATGCACGCGAGAGAGAGAGAGAGAGAGAGAGAGAGAGAGAGAGAGAGAGAGAGAGAAGAGAGAGAGAGAGAGAGAGAGAGAGAGGAGAGAGAGAGAGAGAGGTCGTTGTATAAATAATAAAGTGATCATCAAAAGCAATTATTTCGATGAAACGAAACGAAAGGCTTGATCCATAATGTCTTTGTCGGTGGAGAGGCGTTCCTGAAGATTAGAAGAATCGTGTGTGTGTTCTTCTAATGACAAACAAAGAAAAATAATTCTAAATAAACGAAATCAATTAAATAGCAAAGAAATAACGTTATTACGTCATTCATTTTTCTTTTATTTTCGTATCAACTCCTTTTATTAACAATTTGTTTTATTCACGTGACCTTTTTTTGGCATACTTAGTTTCTCTCTCTCTCTCTCTCTCTCTCTCTCTCTCTCATTTTCTCTTCCGTTCTCACGTGGACACTTCCTCCCTCCGTTTTAATGACTCCTAATCGCATCTCCATTTAAGACTGGGTCCGACTCGCCCTCAGCCGTTTCGGACTGCGAGACGCACTTAAATTCGGGCGATAACGAGCCTTAAATTCCCTCGCAATAAAGCTCTTTTTTTTCTCCGTCTCCAAGGCGGTTTGTCGAGCGGTGAGAGATTGACATGCAGAAATATCTCCGTTTTGATCGGAGATGAGAAGTTGCGCTCATGAGGTTTTCAATCAGAGGGAGAGTGGATAGAGAGAGAGAGAGAGAGAGGGGAGACCGAGGATGGAAGAGGAGAAGAGAAAGAGAGAGAGAGAGAAGGAGGAAGGAAGAGTAAGAAAGTATAACTACGAATTCATTTACCCCTTTTATTTATACGTTTCGTACAAACATTATTTATACTCTTAAATTAAGCATCTCACACCGAGCATGAAAGCGTATAAAAACCGAATGATTCCTTCTTCCTCGCGGAGGAAACATCCTGAATAATTCTCTTTCAACTTTAATATAATCTTTATCGAAGCTTCTTTCTCTCCGAGACTCTTTTTTTGCCTTTTCCTCTCTTTTTCATTCTTTTTAGGTCCCCTCAAAGTTCCTGCTAAATTCTGCCCCATTTCACTATCCCTCATTATTTCCACCCACCTCTTTACCCTTTAATTTCACCCCCGCATTATATTTCTCATTTTTACCTACTTTCCCCTTATTTTCTTCATGGACTCGGTTTCCCCTTAGCTCCCAATTCCGTCCCCTCATCCTTGACTTTGTGTGCATTCATCTCAAGATGCTCAGAGACTTCTCGTAAGAAAAATTATCGATTTTTCTGCTTTCATTTTTTAGTTTATTGTTTTCATTATTTTAGGCGTTATTCACACTATTTTTTACCATATTATAAATAAATATTAATTGTTTTTATAATGACTTCAATTCTTTGGTACAATTTGGTATAATTTAACCCTTTAACACCGGGATTAAGTTTAAGCTATGAATGCGTATATTTGAAACGTTACCAATTTGTAACTGTCGTCCATAAAGGTTTAATTATATTTCTTTATTAATTTTATAATTAACTTTTATAACGTTTTATTTCTATTTATTTGTATATTATTTTTCATTTTCACTATACTGAGAATGATAAAGAAATGAATAGATTTGTGGATTTTTAGATTCATCAAGACACCGTATTTATCGATCCTGATACGTGTATTAGTTCAGTTCTCATTATAATCTGTTCAGTATATATATATTTTTAACAGTGATACGAATAATGTTAGACTAAATAAAGTTTCCTTTTTTATTTTTTAATGATTTTTTTCAGTATAACGGGAAAAAATATCCGATCTGATTTTTATTTTTTTCTAAGGGTTATAATTTCAAATAATATATATTTTTTAAACTTTTTCTTATTTCTTTGGTCGTACATTTTTTTTTTAAAGGTCTTTTCTTACCGTTCATTCCACGTCTTTCTTTGCTATCTTGAGTAGATGCTTGAGGGGGAACTAAGAAGTGTTGCCACCAAGCCATCATTGTTTTCTCGGTGCATTTCCGAGAAATCTTTGTGATTAATATTTTTATAGTTTCCGTCAAATTCGTTTGAAAAAGTTTTAATAATACGATTCATATACGAATAATTATATTATTATGTTATAATAATTAATGATTAAAAAAATTAAAGCCATTTTAATTTGATTAATTTTTCCGGCGAAACTGCATTTTCCCACGTAAGATCAGTTAAACAAAAATTTTAAAAATTCAAATAGTTATCTTACGTTTGGCAGGTGCGTTTGTGCAACCCTTTCGTAGCATTTATCAGAACTTATCGTTTAGGTTTTTCAGTTTTAAGTCTTTTCGATGAATTCGCGTATCATTTTCAGTTTTTAATCCTAATTCCTCTTTGAGTAGGAATTACTAATTCATAAAATAAAATTTAAATTGATGATCTGATTACGCATATTAATACGTTAAAAACTCATTTTCTTTCATTTATTAAGGATTACAAAATGAAAAAAAAGTGATCTAATTTGAAATACGTCGAAACATTTTGAAGAAGCGAATGCACTCCTCAGGAAAAAATGAAATAAGTACAGTTATACTGTACAACTTCTGTAAAGTTTTACAGTATTTAAGTCGATCAAATAAAAGCAGGAAAAATAAACCAGAGTTTTCCCCAGGAGTAGAAAAGAAAAAAAAAAGAAAAAAATAAAATATCTACGGAATTAAGTTTTTTTTAATGTTATGACAAGAAAGTTAAATAGAATTCTTTTTTTATTATTATATGTATATGCACATAACTTTTTTTCTTTTTTTACTTTTTTTAATGTAATCTTTATCGTCAATTTTTAATTTTTATAGTTCTTCCTTAAATGAAAACTATAAAGAAAAAAATTTCAGCCCCTCCCCCCCACCCCTTCCAGGTTAAAAATTCACCTCTCCATCCTCCTAAGCAATACAGTATTTACATAAATATGCTTTTAATTACATTATTATCAGTGCAAGACAAAATGTCATGTCTACAAACTGATAAAAACTAATTACCTAAACATTGATTATTTAGGTAATTTAGATAACTAAATATTTAAAATACATTTTAATGAGACTATCATTTTCGCATATTACGTGAAATCCTTTTCAAGTAATTATGCTCGTAGATCTACGTCTTAATATTCTCTTTTTAAATTGAGCTTTAAAACTACGCCTTCATTATGGCATAAGTCCCGGCACTTATTGACTGGTAGCGAAATGAGTTTATATATATATAATTTCGTTGATTGACTTGGCCTTAGGGATCTCTGTTCTTAAAACAAATAATAAATCTATGGATTTGACAAGCATTTTAGTTACGCTTCCGAACGTATCGGGACCATGTTATCCCATCTTCATGGGTTCTCTAAAATTTGTACGTTGTTGTCATAATTGTTGGCAGTCACTAACAGATCTCAGTGACTACACATAAGCTTTTAAACTTACAAAAGTACTCACGAGGTTAGCTGTGATTCATTCAACCGTGAATGGAGTTAACCGTGATTTACTAATTGTGATCAATGTGTATTTATCCGTGATCATGACATCGAGTTAACCGTGAATTGGCGCAGTTTACATTCGCGGATCGCCTCCCGCCAGCCAAACAAACTACTTAATTGCGTATTATACTGTAATAAAATAATTCTGTGTTTGGTGGCGGGCAGCAGCGGCTGCACCACACAACCACCGAAGGGGGTATACTGAATTAACCGTAAAGTCGGGTTATCCGTGATCATGGACCGCCCTCAATTACGGATAACTGAGTGAGTACTGTAGTACAATAGAGTAATAACAACAACAGTTATGTACTTATGACAACAAACTACAGATTCTAGATAACCACTTAAGATAGGATAAGATGATCCTGAAACGTTTGGAAGCACTAATACCCTAAAACAGGGGTTCCCAACCTTTTTACTTCGTCGACGTACCACCATGCTTTTCTAAGTACCACAATCGGAAAGGTTGTGGTTTATTCATCTACAACTAATATTACTTTTTAAAGACATTATCATTGAAGTTTATCACGAATTAGCAAGTTGTGTATTTATAACTCTCTCGCGTACCACCTGAAAGAGATCTGCTTACCACAGATTGGTAATCGCTGCTCTGAAATATTAAAATACCCATCAGAAGATACACCCTCCAACAACTGCTAAGTCACTTAAACAGAGACAACAACCAGAAACACGCAGACAGACAAACAGCCAGACACAAGAAAACCTACAGACTCGGCACGACCATTACACCCTTCAATACAGACCAGACCACCAAGATCATCAAAAACATTAAGAATTCGAAGGCTACTGGACCAGACAACATATCTAACATACACCTTAAACACTTGGGCCCACAGGGAATACTAGCTCTCACAAATATCAGCACATATTCATACCAACACTGTACGGGGCTCCAATAAACCTTACCCCCCCGTCCATGGCCTAAACCATTAGAGGTACAGTAAAACTAAACATACCTTACAAAAGAGAATTTAATCCTGCATTTAATGAGAAACAATTAAAACTTGGTGTTCCCACCATTGGCTTCCAAGACAGCCTGAATTCGCTTTGGGTAGCTTGCCAAAAGTGACGTGAATAGATCTTGATCATTACGCAAATTTGTTAAAACAGTTTCAATGTGTTGCGTCATTGTATCCTTCGAAAATCGATTTGCTGTAGGTTCTTGAAACAAGAGACATTCAACCTTGTCCTTTATAACTGATCCAATGTGTTCACAGACGTTCAGGTCAGGAGAATTTCCTGGCCATTCTTCATTTCCAAAGAAATCGATCTCATGGTTCCGCAACAACTGTTGAGTGGCTAATGCCTTAAAGTAGGGGGCCTTATCGTGCAGAAGTGTGACCTGATCGACATCCATAACATTGTTTGGGTTTCTTAGAAAAGGAATGACATGCTGGGATAGAATAATATCACGAAAATGCTGTCCGTCTCAACTCTGACCATTTGGCTTCAGCACCCACATGAGCTTCTTTGCAGTGAACAAAACAAACACCAACACAGTCTGGACTTTTTAATAATTTGCGATAATGTTCATTGTCATCGATTTCATCTGGTGTTGTGGCCCACACTCGATCATTTTGGTAGTTAGGCCGACGTGTTACGTAAACAAAAAATTCATCGGAGACAGCTAAATGCATGAAATCATCCACATCCCAATCTTCAAGATAATGGGCAAACCACATTCTGTCATCGATGTTAAGTTGAGTTTTTCTTGGCTTTGGAAGTTCATGCCAAGGCTTAAACCTTGCCTATGACGGTACAGTCGAATAATCTCACCACTAACGATCTTTCCTCTCAACACTTCGATCTCTCTAGAAAGTTTAGCACAGCTGTTTTTTCCGCTTACGCGTACCGCTTTCAATGATGTCCTTTGTTTCCTGAGAGAGTGGCAAATTTGGGCGCCCAGATTTGGTTATATCCATTTCACATTCATCCAAAGTTTTATTCTAATTTCTTTTGACGAAGTCCTCACTTCTTCCCAACTTTTTGGCAACCCATGAACGTGTTATAAAGGTGGCTCCAGCATCACGAGCTTCCCGAAATGTTATTGCTCGTATATGATCTATCACACGTTGCCTCTCCGAATCACCAATTAATTGAGAAGCCATTATATTATCACTTTATCAGCTAGAGTAATTTTAATACCTGCAATAAATAAAGAATTTTATATATTTTTATAATCACTAAAAACTATTTCGATATAGTAAACATGTAAGCTGCGAATGGGGGGGCTAAGGTTTTTTGGAACCCCTTAGGCTACTATTTCTAACATATGAAAACAAGGTAAAATTATTACACTACTCAAACCAAACAAAAATCCAACAGAACCAGCTTCCTATAGACCCATTACTTTACTATGCACACCTTCCAAAGTAACAGAAAGACTAATCTTACAAATCACCAACCCACACATACCGCTATCGCCTACTCAATATGGATTCAGACCTCACCACTCAACCACGACATTACTCACTAACCTCACGCAGCACATCATGGATGGCATCAACTCCAGACGACCAGCTCAACGTACACTATTAGCGACAATAGACATTAGTAAAGCATTTGATGCTATCCCACGCTTCCCTCTCATAAACAAAATACTCAACACAAACATGCACAATAACACCAAAAGGTGGCTGAGCAACTATCTTTCAGGAAGATACTCACATGTCACATTTAATGGCAAGTCATCCAAAAACAAGCTTTTTCCGAACGGAGTTCCTCAAGGCTCTGTTCTCTCGCTAACACTGTTCAACTTATACATGCATGACATTCCAACACCCATAGATAACAAGCTTACTTTATCATCATATGCAGATGACATCACTCTAACATCCACCCACAACAACATCGACACCGCTACAAATAACTTACAAATATACATAAACAGTATACAAGACTGGCTTACACACAATAGACTCAAAGTAGCGCCCACAAAATCAACCATCACCTTGCTTACAAGCAACACAAAAGAACACCAGATAACTCCACAGCTTACACTAAACAACACCAACATTCCACACACTCACAGGACCAAAATACTTGGAGGTCACATACAACACATCATCATCTTTTGCAAACCACATTCAGGACATTAAAAACAAATGTACTCAAGACTTAACACAGGGTACTAACAGGCACAAACTTTGGACACCAGCAGGAAACAACATCAATCATATACAAACAATATATTCGCTCAGTTATGGACTATGCTAGCTCATGCTGGGCACCCATTATCTAAACACACACACAAACACCTTACAGACAATACAAAACAACGCACTTCGTATCATTACAAGATGCACTCAAACAACACCAATGGAACACCTGCACACAGAAAAAAAATACTGAAAGTTAGGGAACATTTAGACATGAGGGGAACACAATTCATGGCAGCAGCGACAACTAACCCACAACATCCTTGCCACTACATGTACAATCATGCACCGACACCTCGCACCATTAAGGTAACACCAGAAAGACATTATAATCAAATACTCCATTCCATACCACGCCCCACAAACATCACACAGTACAGAAAACACATACACACACACCTAACCCACAAAGCACTGACACGACTCGGTCCGAATGCGATCCTAGGTGCGAAGCCGCCACCCATTAACAGGTCAGAGACTAGCCTGAGCAGATCGATCGGATCGAGTTAACTTAGCACGATTCCGATGTGGACATCACCCCAACTTACGGACATATAAACACAGATTACACAACTCCATAGACGACACCTGCGCCAGGACACACCACAAACAATTGAACACATTATGACAGACTGTACTGCTCTAGCACAACATAGAACGCAACACAACATCACTAGTACGCTGAACCTCTGGTCCACTCCGGAGAGGGCGATTGGTTACCTGCGTGCCGCCGGCTTGCTCGATCAGGGTGGGCTGATCTGCTAACCAACAACAACAACAACTGCTAAAATCACATTAATTAACGAAACGAGATCAGTGATAAACGTTAAATTTAGCAAATTATCAACAAATATAGTTTCATAAAACTACAAACGTATTTATTTAAAAAAATGTACTCCTATTAATTGAAAACTTCATATAGAACCCTATTTATGTTACTTCATACCCACGCACACACCTTCAATTCAAGTAAACAAATAACAACACACAAATTTAACTTTAGAGAACTTTACATACTGAACTCAAACACTTAGTTAATTTAACTGAAATACGAGGGTTGTTCAAAAAGTAAATTTACAGGGTTAATTACCGGTGCATTATGCATAGTACAATAATGTTGTTGGTAGTACAATATTTTAACGGATGTTAATTATCCGTTAACAGTGTTAACGGATAATCACAAGACTCAGAGAATAGCCCGCAGGCTTTCCTTTCTTCAGCGGTATTCGGCCGAAGGTTCGCATTTCCTTGAGCGCATGGTGACAGGGGATGAAACCTGGGTACACCATCACACACCAGAGTCTAAATGGGCGTCCAGGGAATGGAAACATCCGTGGTCACCACGAACCAAAAAGTTCAAGATTGCACCATCAGCTGGTAAGGTGATGGCAACGATTTTTTGGGACCATCAAGGCGTTTTGCGTGTTGAATTCATACAGAAAGAGACAACAATAAATGCCACTTCTTACTGTGAAACTTCACAGTGACTCCGCACGGCTATCAGAAGAAAACGTCCCGGGTTGCTTACTGCAGGTGTGGTGTTCTTGCATGACAATGCACGCCCTCACACTGCAAATCAAACACGCCAACTTTTGGAATCGTTCCACTGGGAAGTCATGGATCATCCCCCCATAGTCCTGACCTTGCACCGAGCGACTTCCATTTGTTTTTAGCCCTAAAGGAACACCTCGGAGGCAAACAATTTCAAAACAATCCTGATGCGGAAGCGGCCGTACGAAACTGGTTAAAAACTAAGGACCCTACATTTTACTCGACCCACATCGGAAAGCTTGTCCCACACTACGATAAATGTTTGAATCCGTTTGGTAATTATGTAGAAACGTAGAAATAAGTTGTTGTTGAAATACTTGCAATAATTAATTGTCTCGTAATAAAACAGTTTCTTCAAAACACCTTCTTAACTTACTTTTTGGACAACCTTCGTTTATAAACATTAAAAGTAAAGCTATGTAGAAGAAATCAGAAGCCAAAATAAAAAAAACTGTATTAGAGATATTACTTCTAAATGCTACAGTTAACACCTCTCTCACACACTACTCGTAAAAGAGTTAATAAAAATGTTGATATCTTTTTCCATTTATTAAACTGTATTACATATTCTTAAAAGAGCTGAATCTTATATAGAAACTAAAGTAGGCCATTGAATTTATATACATTAGGACAAATGGAATTTGTACAAATCTGTACACTTGTACGTGTGCGTTATACAAGGTGATTTTTTTATTTGAGAACCATGAAATCATAAAAGCTTTTATTAAGGGTTCTCGAATAAAAAAAAATCACCATATATATATATATATATATATTTGACTCTTCATACTTCCACTACTTCCACTTGAACTATGAATGCATCGATGATTTTATATATACTGTGTGTGTGTGTGTGTGTATATATATATATATATATATATATATATATATATATATATATATATATATATATGTTAAAATTTAGGTCATTTACATTTTTACATGCAACAAATAAAAAATATATTAGTCCTTTCGATATAGACTCGCTATATTATGAATTAAAGATAATAATAGCTGGTGTATATATAATATATATATATAAATATAATAGAGTATAAACGAATTAATAGCGTTATGAAGAAGATGAGCAATCTTAATCTTCGTCAGGAGAGAGGCTACTTCCTTCTCATTAGGAAAAGTCGGCGCTAATATGACTCCAATTTCTTCGTCATCCAAGAGACCAAATGAATCCCAGAGGCGTCATTTTCCTGCGTCGTCACAAACTTGACTCCTTATCTCAGCGTACATTTGCTTTGCAAATTCAAATCTTTCAGCATTAATATCGAAATTAACGTATATATATATATATATATATATATATATACCACCTGAACTCCTACACACAAGTGTTTTTCATTATATATATATATATATTTTTTTTTTTGGCTAAATTACGACTCAAGACACTTGTTCACTAAAATATAATCTTCGCTTCACTCCACGAGCCTGAATATTGTTGTAATGCTATTGACTTTATATATATATATATATATATATAGGGTGGCGCAAAAGTCAGGAACCATAGGTACATTTTATTAAATTATAATATATGTTCGAATTGGTGACCTTCTACTTGGAGACACTTTCTGACACGTTGAATGCATGATGTTTGAACATTCATTCCTTAACATATTGGTAATGATTTTGGCACACTCAGATGTGATTTTATCCTTTAGAGAACGTATGGTTCTGGGTCGATCAGCATAGACTACCGACTTGAGATGACCCCGCAAGAAAAAGTCAAGAGGCGTGAGGTCTGGAGACCTAGGTGACCATTGGACGGGCCCTCGCCGTCCGATCCACTCGCTTGGGAATGATTCATCTAAAGAGCTCCGGACGATGGTTGCGAAATGTGGTGGTGCACTATCCTGCTGAAATCACATCTCCGCCCGTTTTGCCAGTGGAATGTCGTCCAGTATGAGCATTAGAAATTTGCAGCATATGCAGATATGTTTCACCCGTTACATTGCCGTCGAAAAAGTACGGACTAATTAACCGATCTCCCCAGAGCGCAGCCCACACCATAATTCGTGGATCGAATTGCGCATGTCCTTCCTCCATCCAGTGGGGGTTCTCATTGGCCCAATAGCGTGCATTATGCCTACTGTCACGACCGCTGAAGTGAAATATCGCTTCGTCGCTGAACATGATTCATTCGTTGAATGAATCTTCTGGAGACACCGTTTCCTGGGATAACTTTCTTAAGGACTTACGTGGGCTGTTTTCGAAGTGATTGAGTACCGTTAGTGATGTTGCTGCATCGGTTGAACTTTTTGGCCGGCCACAACGCGGCCGATCATGAACACGTCCCGTTTCTTTGAAGCGAGTGAACAGTTTTCCAATTGATGCCTGACTGGCGGCCTCTCAGGGTGTTTGTCATTAAAAGCAGTAGCAACTGATCGGTGTGTGTTACCACGCCTTGCACACATTAAAACTATCTCCACCCATTCATCTATTGTCAGTTTCTGTGCCATAGGTTCAACAACAAATCTGAAAAGAACAAAACATATTAAAACAAATTATTAAAATGTGGCTGTGGTTCCTGATTTTTGCGCCACCCTGTATATATATATATATATATATATATATATATATAATATATATATATATATATATATATATATATATATATACTGTATACAGGCCCTCTCAGAGATATATATATATATATATATATATATATATATATATATATATATATATATATATATATACTGTATACAGGCCCTCTCAGAGGTCCAGAGAGGCCTGGGCCACTTCCAGCTTTTGAGGCCCATAGCTAAACCCAATTATTACTTTCACTGCAAAACATTATATTCAAACCTGAAAATTTCTAAATTTGAAGCCACACTTAAGCTTGAGGCCCAGGCCAAATGGCCCTCCTAGCCAATCCCACTCTGATAGGCCCTGACTGTATATATACACCTTATGATGGTTTCGAACGTCGATTCAGGATTGTCCTGCGGTCGAACCCTCTGCGGCCTCATTTGCGGGATTTGGTAGAGGAGAGAATTGTTTCCCGCTCTCCTCCTGCCCTCGTAATTGGTCAGGGACTTTCCACAAGATCCTGCGGAGCTGGTTCTTGAAATTATTCAGGCTGGTGTGCTAGAGGTCCCTCACTACTTCTGGCAGTACATTAAAAAATTTTGGGCCTCGTATTCTAAGGATATTTTTCCATACTCATTTCCATGGCCCCCTGTCTCACCCTAGTTGGGACAGTAGAGAATCTGTTCCTTCTCTCATTCCAACGTGTTCCTATTTTATTTTAAAGGTCATTCATTTCAAATGACAAATGTCATTTTCAAATGACACAACTCTCGAATATTTTCATACGTATATTATTGTGTACCACTCGCGTCTTTTTTCGAGGAGGTACAGTTTCAGGGTTTGTAGTCGAGACCAGTAGTCTTCACCCTTCGTTTCCTCTATCTTAGACGTAAAAGTCGTTTGTATGGATTCCATTTTTACAATGTCTCGTTTATTGTATGAGATTGTGAATATTGAGCAATACTCAAATATTGGTGGGACAAGACTCTTCCATAATTTTAGGTGTGAAAGTTATGATTGTAATGTTATAGTGTTTGAGGCATATATATATATATATATATATATATATATATATATATATATATATATAAGTTAAGCGACATTGGGTCTGGATAGTAGTTGGATGGGAGACCGTTCTCTGCGTCCAGATTATGTAGTGACCCTCAGATGGTTCGGATCCCACGTAAAGCTGTAGATCCCGTCCGTTAATGATCTTAGATGATGCTAAGGAGGTGAAACAATCCCCGTCATCATTTTGTCCGAGAGAAATGCGCATTTAAATCTGAAAATTATTACAGTGCTTTAGTAAATTTTAGTACATAATGATCACAACTGTACTTCTTTATAATTGTAAATATATAATTTTTTTGGACAATGTACTTTAATGTACTTCAAGGTTATATTGTTAAATTGAGTTTTACACTTATGTTTCTTTTACATTCTTTAGCATGCTGTTGATGGTATTTACAGTGACCTCAGTGTATATACAGTATATATATATATAAATTGGGTGATTTGTTTTAAACGTGTGACGCTTTAAAAGGGTTGTACTTTTTTTATTAACTGAAACAAAAGCATGAAATCTTTACTGTACCTTCTCTACATATGGAAAATTAGTCCCCTTGAGCAAAACATGTTCAATATGATGTCCTCTCATCTAGCGACACTTTGATACTTTCGAAAGGAAGAGTCCCGTCCAACAGATTTCCCGCGGTTTATAAAGGAATATCATGGCCACCAACATCGCCAGATCTAAACCCTTTTTTTTACTTTTATCCGCGGGATTATTTAAAGGATAGTCTAAACAGAATCCACACAAAATAAAAGAATTGAAAGCATTAACTGAACGAGAAATTTCTCAGATTTCAACAAATACTCTGTCCAGAGTATTGCAAAATTTTGTTGCTCGTGCGCAAAGAGGTAGTGAGCCGAGAGGACATCACATTGAGTATGTTTCGCACTAGAGAACTAATTCCCCCATGTGTAGAGAAGGTACACTAAAAATTACATGCTTTTATTTCAGTTAATAAGAAAAAATACAAACTTTTTAAAGTGTCACAAGTTTAAAAATCACCCGATATATATATATATTATTATATATATATATATATATATATATATATAAGAACAGTATTTATGTCTCCACTTGAAAATGCAAAGAACTCACTGTAATAACAATAAATAAAAAAGTAATATAACTAATATATATATATATATATATATATATATATATATATATATATATATATATATATATATATATTATATGTATATATAATATATATAAATGTATATATTTTGTGTAAGACAACAAAATTTTTTTTTATTTCAGTGAGTTTTATTACATACAAATGGAGAAATATGCAAGACAAGCGATTAGCGAAGGGATTAAAACAGCAGAAGAATTGACAGTGAGCCTTGATTCCGAATTGATAAGAGTTCTTAATCTTCACTACAATAGAAACAATCACTTAGAGGTGAGTTGTTCGGAATCTTGAGAGAGAGAGAGAGAGAGATTTCCATTTTTTGTTAATGTTAATGTACGGTCATTGTACAAAAGAATTTTAGGTAAAAATCTTTCCTTTATGTTAACATTTTTCTAGTGCTTTTTCTCTATTAATCTTTAACTGTTAAATCGTATTTTGCTAAATTAACGATAGTTTCACAAAAAAAAATATCTTTTCAACCTTTAACCTCACCCGTTATAGTTTTTTCAAGGTCACGCAGAATTAAACTGATAACCTTCGGGGGGGGGGGACCTCCTTGACCCCACGATAGCAGTTAAGGGTTAATATTGTACGAAATTTATCATTTCTTTTTTTTTTTGCTTTAATTAACAAAAAAAAAAAAAAACAAATAATTAAGAACGGCAATAGCGCAAAATTGTGTTTTAGAATTTCTCCCCCAATAATTCACACACCAAAGAAAAATAAAATCTGAAGCAGTCACCAAGCGATTTTGTCATGTTTATTAAAATGGAAACCCATGGTTGTTTTTTTTTCTTCTTATTATTATTATTATTAGAAGTTTCAGAAAACTTTGGGTTTCTCAAAATTTTTATTTTTCTTGTGGTTTCACGAAAGAGTTTGCAAAGTATGACAGATTTTTGGTTGTTTTTTATTTCAGTTTTGCTTCGGTTTCTTTCCCGTACATTATTATTATTTACGCTTTACGGTAAATATGTTCCGCGTATTCTAATATTGTTTTCACTCTCCGTAGATCCCGGAACACTTCCGTTACGTGGTTGAGCAAACATTGAGGGAGTTTTTTAAGGCCATTCAAGAAGGAAAAGATAACGAACAGTCTTGGAAAAAAGCGATTTACAAAATTATCGCCAGAATGGATGAATCTGTTCCAGAATATTTCAAGTCCCCGAGTTTTCTGGACCAGCTCGAATAGGCCGAAAGGAAACTCCATTCTTCCACCTCTCTCCCACGCATTCCATATAACGCGGAATATCCCAGAAGCTTCCAGTATGTGACAGGTGGATAGATAGACAGACAGCAATACCCGGTGCAAAGCTTTAATTTTTAAGTTATTGTCTGTATGTCTGTCTCACTACTTGGCTGGAGGTTTGTCTGTCAATTCGGTTCAAGTTTTTCAGTGAAAAACGAGTGAAAACCTCTTGTTAATTCAGTTGAAATTCGCACGAAGGAATTTGAAACCTCTAAAAGAGTTGGAAAAAAAGGGCACCCCACGCTATAACCTTCCTTGTTATAGATTTATTCACTCCAATGCGTCTAATTTTTAATACGGCGTTGCAAATCCAAAGGTGCGAGTCTCATGCATAAGAAATTGTTCACTTGTTCAAAGCCTTTTGTGTGTAGTGAATATCTTTGAGACGAAGCCCTTGTGCCTTCTAATGCCTTCCATGCAATTTAAAGAACTATAAAGAACGACATACCAGTGGACAAGCCCGCATCCGTAACTTAATAGACAACAATTATTGTTCTTGTAAATATTATAAATAATTCGTCTGTTATTTAGGTTCTTCCGAATGGTTGAATTGTGAAACCGTGGCCATGAGCGCATCACATTAATTCTCGACTTGATAATCGAGTCAGGTTGGGGTTGGGGGCGGGGATTTATACCCCTTCCCTCTCATCCCAAACGCCTCCCAGTTTTTGAATGGGGGATTTTTTTTCTCTATATATTTCATCCTTCTCTTTTTCACCGCACCAAAGACTCTTTACCAGAGTCGAATACCCCTAGTCACATCTGTAACTTATTTTTTACGATTTATAGTATATTTTTAGTTATAAATATTTATTTGCACTGTTTCATCACTTATTTTTTATTTCTGTAACGCCTTTTAGCTTTAAGTAGGAAGTATTATTTTTTAAAAAAGAAAAAAATTATGTATTTCTTTTTTTGGACAAATTTGAAATTATTTTACTTTAATTTCAAATTGTCATTAATTTTAATTTAGTACAAGGACTGTAAATGTTCATTATTATCATTATCATTATTATTATATACAAATGTTAATTAACTTAAATATATATCATCATTGAAACGATATGAATCAAATCATTTAAGGTTAAAAATTTGAAAATAAAACGATAGAAAAAAAAATGGCATCGTTCATTCCAAAATTCGATCAAAAAAGCTTTGCTTCGGACTAAAGTCATTCCTACAGTTTGTCAACCATTACCTTACAGTTACGCATTACAGTTGAATCTAAAGAGTAATATATATATATATATATATATATATTTATATATATCTTTCTCTAAACGTTTTGCCAAGTGAATATGATTTGATAAACTGTTACGAGTGTCTACGTCTCGTGCTCTTCAGGGTTTCTAATAATATATATATATATAAATGCAGTTTGGACTTAGAGATATATACTTAAGTTTATATATATATATATATATATATATATATATATATATATATATATATATATATATATATATATATATATAAGGCAGTTCTAGTCATTTATATAATTGATTTCTTTACTGTTTGTTTGTTCGCTTGTTTACAGACATGTATAGAATAACAGTTAATTTAATCGCTGTTTATATATAGGTTTAACTTTATATAAATAGAAAACACACACTTAACATTCAATATCATTACCTCTAAATTTCAAACAGTTTAATCCAGGAATTATAGGCAAGCCTTACTATCTCAAGGATTGTTGGAAGGGAAGATATTAATGAATCAGATTGACCCCTTTTTTTTTTGAGTCCTTCAAATTTTTCAATTTAACAAACTCAGGCTAAAAAATAATATGTGTACAGGCCTTTTGTTTATACCTTCTGACGGGGAAAAATGAATTTATCAAATGTATTTTTGTTCTGTGTCCTTAATAGTGCTACTATTTCATAAGCAAATCCATGTATATTTTACGAATATCAAAGAAAAGTATAAAAAATATATATAAACCATATATTTATATATATTTAATACATTTGTTCTTATACTGATTGTAAAAAAATAAAAGTGAGTCAGGTTTTTGTCAATTTTAGTTATATACACACTGTTTTTCAACACTGGATTACTTCCTGTTACTTGGGTGTTATAAAAGCTTGTGAATTTAGTGGTTGTTTGGTTGTAAACCAAATGAGTGGTACGCAACCCCCTCAGATGCAATTTTCTACTTTAAACCTCTCGAGAGAATTCTTCTTCTTCTAAAGACTATTAATAATATAATCACAAATCTATATAAAAATCCTTTGTCAATTACTGACCCTCGTGTGTGTATATATACATATATACACACCTTAAGTAAAATAAAGAAATATGTAATATAACACCGAAAAAAACTTCATTCATTCATTCATTCATTATTCATTGTGTAAAATTCATCTTTTGTATTAAATTTAGTGTAAAGTTAAACGACAATATTTAAAACAAAAATTCTTTTTAACGCAAAACAAAAACACTTGTTTTGGTGCTACGTGTACAACAGCCATTATTACTACTCTACTTCGTTTCGTAAAAATGTACTAATATATGACTCGTTGTTACGGAAGGTCCCCCCCCCCCATAAATCATTAAAAAACATAAATAAGTCATAAAATCTATAACATACATATGTATAAATTTCTATAAATCTTGCGATACACACACACACACACACACACATATTCAAAGCTTACAATGTACTTTCTGACTAAGATTAGGGTCTGTATATCATTGTCAAATTTAATACTGTAACTAAATAGGTCAAGTTTTATAATAATCTATTTACCACTTAAAAATATATAAAATTTCCTCTTTCTATAAACCTGTTTTGTATAGTTTGGTATTCTTTTAATATATTTAAAAAAATAATGAATCAAACGGTTTATAAATTTAAAATTAAGCATTGAAATGACTTAGATTTTTTATAAAAATAAAAATAATTTGTAATGTAAATTACAGTTTCATACAATATTACTGTAAGCTATTTTGTTATCATTCATATAAAAATAATAATAATATTATCATTGTTAAGATTGTTTCACATTATTATTATTATTATTATGGTCATCATCATTATCATTTATAATTTTTTCACGTTTCATATATATATAAAAACGCCATCATCTTATTATTTTTTATCGTTTTTTACATCATCAAAACTAATCTATTTTTGTGAATGTATTATTCATACATACACGAAATAGATTAGTCGCAACCAAACCAAATTTCTTTTAAATTCTAGTCCTTACCTTAGAATTAAAATTATAAATAAAAGGAGCCCTACGTATGCTTCATTATAATAGACTTTACGCAATCTGCTGCTATACCCGTTTGGTAGCAAAGAAAAAATTTTTTTTTTTGTCATGTCATTCATAAGCAGTTAATTAAAGGCAGAATGGTTATTAAGTATTCCATAGAAGCTATTACATGTTTGATTTGATGTTACATGTTTCCTCCTACGGCTTGTTGTAAATGTTGATATGCTATAGATGTCTGTTCCTCAAGATAAGAATGAGAGGTGAACGCTGATTGGTCCACACGGAAAAGGACGATGCAATGTTCTCGCTTATTGGTCGTTTCCTTCAAAAATGAAACGGTAAATAACGGTAGCATTCAGTCGTTGTTTCGAGTCACATCTTCGTAGACCGCGTATGAGGTGTATCTTTGAGCCAAAGGCATTGGGAGGACGCAGCGCGCGCAGGCACACAATCAAACCGATTCAAAATTATTTAGACTGAAGAAGGTGTACAGCTTTCTTAACTTGTAAAAGGATTATCTTCAGTCTCGTGAATTTTTACCATCATTTTCGTACGAACGTTTTTTTTTTCTTTTTCTCTTTTACACTTCCATTATTTACTACAGACGTGCAATAGGTTACCAATATAAACACCAAATCATTCCAGAGTTTCTCTCAAAGTTTCTCCTACGTAACAATAGTTTCAATTCATTAAATAAAACCTTTCCAAGCTGAGAAACTTGTCCCTTCTGTCCATCCAAAATTTCCAAGCAGGTTTTTTCTCAAAATCCAAAGAAGGATTCTATAAACGTCCAGTCTTATAAGTGCCTTGGTCTTACATTTCGATAGGAATCCTTCCCATTTTCATTAATTTCTCCCAATGCCTTCGGGCTCACGTCTGTGTTATGATAATCTTGTACCAATAGAAGCTTTTTTTATAGTTTCTCTTGGATTTATATTACCAAAAAATAAAAAAAATAAAAAACAACAAAATGATCGTTTAGTTTTAAGGTATTGAAGAAAGATTAATTTATTGATTTATTTAATTAAAGTGTGCACCATTAATAAGTGTTTTGCATATATGACATATATTCAATTATAATAGACTGTACTAGTTTGTAGACATAAAAAATATCAAATTTATCAATATGAGTTTCTCTTTTTTCTTCCTCGCTCATATTTTACCTTTCAACTTTTCAAATGTTCCGTGCGGTGATTCCTCATTTCACGAAGGTCAAGCTTGTCACTCCTCCTCTCAAATTGGCTTGGTGAAGTAGTGAGTTAAAATTTATAACATGAGTTTGAATGACATACGGTTCATACTTGGGTACTTTGTCAAATAAATAAATGTATTATAACAGATTGAAATTTGTCCTAATTTTACATAATTTAACACTGGAATCTAAATGTTAAGCCAAATAGCCAAATAGCTTCCTGAACTAGTTAAATGATAATTTAAGATTAATACATACTTTAACTATTAATAATACTTGTTTTTTTTATTAATTTATTTATTATTGATTAATAATAACTATGTTTTATTTTTAATAAGAGCCCAGTAAAGCCTAAAGCTTAAGGGTCAAATAAATAAAATAAATGGTCCAGTTCACAATTATTTATGTCATTGTAAATTATAAAACCAATGTTCTTATTTTATTATTAGAAAAAACGTATAGATATTTAGTTAGTGTAACGCCAATTTAAGGTATAACATTTCTTATTTAACCAGAGAAGAAATATTTAAAGTGGTTTTGTATCAAGTTCCCTTTGAGTCTATTATGAAGAAGGAAGTTTACAAAGTGATTGGCTTTTGAAAGGAAATACCTAGTAGTAAATAGCGCGTATATTATTATCTATCGTCGTGTGGAGAAAAATTAACGTACGCAGAAAATAAGGACTTCCCGCAAATATTATCTTGTATTGCCTGAAAACACTCAAAAAGGAAGTTTGAAAGACTATTTCTTCCGTCTAAAGAAGTTATGTATCATTCAAAGAAGTTACTATATCGTCTGACAAGAAACTTTGATATCCAAAAGAAGGAAAAACTTCCCCTACAAAATGCACCCTCAAAAAGAAGTTTTAAGTTCTAAATTTAGAAAGTTTTATTCTAACTATAGTTCAGGATGAAAAAAAAATTATCATCGCGTGTGGCCAGACTTTAAATGCGTCAATATTGTATCGAAGTTTCAGTGTGTGACTGTTAAATGTTAGAATAAATGTTATCTTACAAAGTGATATCCGCCCCAAATAGTTTCAAGCGTTTGGAGTTGTTTATTAAAATGGATTCCAGTCACTTACCATACCTATTATACTAAAGTTTTTCATGAAGGTAACACCGAATCTCTGAGACTCCATTACATGGTGCCTTATATCTGGCAATGTAGCTGGAATATATATATATATATATATATATATATATATATATATATATATATATATAACTGGAATATATATACTAACAACTTTGGAGCTGTTTAACATCATCCGTAACGGTAAAGATCATGTAACGGAAGGGACCTACAGATTTACGTGGGATCCGAACCACGGGTCACTACATCATCTAAACAGAGAGGACGGTCACCCGTCCAACTACTGAATACACCTATCTCGATTAGCCTCGCTGATCTAACGAAGAGCGGTATTGCAACGTGGCCACGAAGTAGCCCGACTGGAATATACAAGTCTTAATTCGGTGGTACATTCAAACGTTCCGACCACCTCACAGACAATTAATGGAACGAATAATAATTGTAGCATTATTCTACTTCACTACAGACTTAAGTTCAAACGCTGTGTCTATTCGGTGAAGTTCTCTGTTAACCCTTTGTTATAAAGAGGTCTCCCCTAAGACTGAATAAAATCGTCTGGCGTCAGTCAGTATAAAATCAGTTAAATGGACGCCATGCAACAAAAATTTAATTTGAAAGAACATTTACCTTTAAAATTTCAATGATTGCCACAAATGAGAAATAATCCAATTTAGATTAGATTAAATTACCTTACGTTAGATTAGGGCTGAAAGGTGGGAAATCCTTTGCTGATGAATTTGCTCGGGTTAAAAAGTTAGTTAAGTGGATAGTGGATCTTTGAAAATGTGTACAAAAGCTGTTATTTGTAAATGATTTGTTGTCTTTGAAAGTAAGTGATTCACACATTGATTTAGAAGAAGCAGCTCGAACTTAGCGAAATTATTAGTCCCCCATCACGTCACAAAATGCCAATTTCCAGTGATCATTGGACCAAGTGCCAACTATAAGAAAATTAATTACTAAAATAAAAGTTGTTGCATGGGATATAACTGAAAGTATATGCAAATAAATGTGTATTTATAATTGTTAAAGAAATAAATAACAGTGAATTTTTTTATGGTTAAAGGTTAGAGTAGAACATAACGTGCGTAGTACCTCAAGGGTCTGTCTTGAAACCGATCCTGTTTAGATAAAAATCAGGTTTCTAGAATATATAGATTATAGAGCAATGTTCTACAACCGGAGTGCCACAAACTTCATAAAAAAACAAGAATAAGTATATGCAAAATCAAAAGTTAATGACAACATGCAAATTTCAAATTAAACAAAACATTAGCTATTTATTACATCCATAAGGAAACTGTATACGTCAGTTACGTGGTGTTGTGAGGGAGGGGTGGAAGATTGAATGTTGAAAAGTGGAAGACGAGAATTATCTGGGGTGCCGGGAAAGGAGAACAGATGTTCGTTGGGATACCTTGAGCCAGCAAAGGTTGGAAACCATATGCTCTGGAGGGGCTAACTTAATAAAACTTCAAAATGAGCTGATCAAATGAAAAATGCGTGGCAAGTTGGAATCATGAACGCACTCAGAGGGAGGAAATACGTTTAGCTGATTTGTACGAGCGATAACAGCATATCAAATATTTTTAACGTCAACAAATATGAAGTCGTGCGCGCAGAAAGACATTCCAATACATATAATCAGTTGTAGGCAAGATATAATGAAAACATGTATCGTCGATAATACATATATATATATATATATATATGTGTATATGTGTGTGTGTGTGTGTGTGTGTGCTTCTAAACTTGGACATTCCTGTTTCTTCACTCAAGAGTGAGAAATGGGCGAGGAATCTGCGGGTGAAAATCCCAGAGTCATTTCTCAAACCGATTCATTCCCATTCTCAATGTAGGATTTCCGACTTTAAGTTACATTTTTCATTGACAATACCCCTCGAGAATGCAATTGTGTCATGGTCTCTTTTTCCCCTTTTAAAATCAGGAAACTTTTTTTTTCCAAATTAAATCTGAAATTCTCACTTCGTGAATTCTCACCTGCGGATCGCGGACTAGAATGGGAATAACAGTGAGGAATAATCCTAAAAATATATCCAGTATAAAAATATATCCAGTATAAATAAGAAATAAAGCTCCGTCCAGTTTTTAATAATTTTTGCAACAGAGTTTTTGAGTTCAAACAGTTTCGTGCTCACAACGCCATCTAGCGTCAAGGTTGTAAGAAATATAGGATTTTTTCCCACTACAATATTAGAATAATATTATACTGTAGTAACACTCACCATTCACGGCTCCGAGGCAAGCCATGTAAGCCGTCTCCTTTAATCACCACTGTTGATTGCGAAAAACGTCCATGACGTAAGTCTGTCAGGCTAGTGCCTTAAAAGACAGATTTTGATAAATGTCAACCGTCTGCCGAGGTTGTCAGGCGCTTGGCTTGAATTTTGCTCCTTTAACTTTTTAAAAACCGCGTTATCCGTATCTTGGCCCGCGTAATGAAAAAATTGTTCTAAAGTTTTCTGCCGTGTAATTCGCGTACCGCATCAAAGTAAAAAGTGCTAAATATATTACATTTTAATTCAATCGTCAAACGATTGTGTTTTTAGCTCTATTAGTCCACTATAGGCCATATATATATATATATATATATATATATATATATATATATATATATGACCTGTCATGTATTAACGGATTTTTATTAGTCCCAGTAAAGATTGTTAAATTTGACAAAAGTTATGCTAAAGTTTCGTGGTCTACATAATTCTATCTTTACTGCGAGCCTACCAAAAATTAATTTTGCTGGATTTGTCACAGAACTATTTTGTAATATTATTAATTCAGGATCATAGGCCAAGTGCAGACCACGTTAGCCTGGCAGTGACAGCCTACTTTTACATAGCATCTTTATTCATGCGTGCATGAATCAAAGCCAAATATCACATAATTTAAAAAGCGGAAATTCAAACCTACCAAATATAACAAAATCTTAGTTATCACTTAACAGCTTTTAAAATTTGAATTACTCGACACACTGCTTGAATTTACTTATACAATGCACCACAAACTTTCGCTAACCAAAACACTACTACTTCCCAAGAGCTACTAACCTGGAGATAGAGATGCCAGATTTGTCTATTTTTAATTATCGTTGGCTAAGAAATGTTAATGCTGAGTATCCAAACAACATTTAGCTATTTTCTTACCTTTTTTGGAAAATAATATTTGTTAATTCTTTTATTTTTAAATATAATTTGTCTAAGAGTAAATTTATACTCTTAAATTTGCTTTGGTTTACAAACCATTAGTAAAAAATTATGAGTATTGCATTCACTCATCCTCTGACCATGCAGAGCGGGCATTGGCTCGTAGTTGTCACTTGCCATCCCTTCATGCCTATCTTCCAACTGTGTTTTCATACACCTCGTTGGCAGATGTCCGCCTGCCCGGGCACCAATGGCCTCTTATTTTCAAACTAAGAACCAGAATGGCATTCGGCGGTATGGATGTTGTTTAACACTCACAGTCACGCGTATTAATGTGAATAAGTTTTAAAAATGGGAAAACAGCCTATAAATGTCAATGAAAAGAAATTTTAAAATATAACTACTATTCTTTATCTTTATTAAATATACAAAAGACTACAAAGGACACCAAACAGCAAAAGACCGGCTGGTTCCTACGAGGCTGTCTCCTTTAGGAGAAAAGTTAAAAGATGGAAGAAAATTTAAAGAGGAGTGAATATAGTTAAAAAATTATTTAAACCAATCCAGTTTGTTTTTATTCTTCCTAAAGTTAACCATGATTTTGTGGTTTGTTAACTGATTCCATTATAGCCCGTAAGAACTATGTACAGGGTGATTCAGAAGTCAGGTTACATAGGGCTTTTCTGTTTCTTTGCAGGTAAATGAGTTATGAGATGCTATCGAAGGAGGAGCGCATTGATGTGATATTCCTAGCTGGCTGCACGAGTGCATTGCCGTTAACGGTGGCCATATCGAACATGTGATGTGACTATTCCCCTGTATCATTACATAATATAGTATTTCCCTATGTAACCTGACTTTTGAATCACCCTGTAGTATATTGTACTTCAAATACCTTCACGAGCGACCGGTTGCCAACTTCTGCTTTAAAGAATTGCCTGCGAAGGGGCGTGGTGGCTCGAGGGATGTAAGGGCTCTTCCTTGGTTGTCTAAACCCCTTTAATTTGATTTTCACATCATCATCATCATCATCTTTCTGCAAAAGCAGGTGACATCTACGGCGATGGCAGCTGTAAATCGAAGCCTACCAATATGTAATCGTTCCACACTCGCACTATAACAGGTAAATTGTAATGTATATGGTTGTAAATTTGACTTGGTCCGCAATCGATATGGACCGTGACTTGTGGATAGTAGTGTATTATGACTTGATCCTCTGGATCGAGAGATTCTATCTTTAGTTTTAAATCGATAATTAATTATTTTTAAATTGATAATGTATGGTTGTAAATTTTGACTTGGTCCGCAATCGATATGGACCGTGATTTGATGGATACCGTAATGAAATTGACTGGATTCTTTGGATCTGATATATTTGCATGTCCGTTATAAATAGATATAGTGTGTAACATATTTGTGGATAGTAGTCTATTATGACTTGCTCCTCTGGACCGAGAGATTCTATTTTAGTTTTAAACCGATAATTAATTATTTTTAAATTGATAATTATTTAGTTTAGTAAAAATTGGTCGTTGCCAATTTACCGGCAGTTTTTACATAAATTTCTTATGTTCTTGTGGTTCAGAACCCACGTAAAATTGTAGGTCCCTCCGCCACCACGGAGGACATGCACAATACACGATTACGAACACAGTTAGGTAGACCAGCCATGAGTGGATCCTAGGGTCTTTGTTGGTCTGAAACATTATAACATTATAACATTAAATAATTTCGTACAAAAGATTTTTAGCAGAAAATTTGAAGCCAGAGAAACCAGAACATTTACTTCAAGTTCGCGAATCATTCAGATTTGGACTCGCTGATTTCGGACGAGGCTCAAAATTTTGATGGATGTAGTATTTCATAATTTTAGTAACCGATTGGCCTTTTCTCGTTTTAACAAACGCGTATGAAATTTTGTTCAAGCGTGGTCTGACTAACTGAGGCAGGTTTTATGTAAATTATAGCATCACCTAACTCAAACCTCACAACTTTGCTCTCATAACTCTTCAAACTAACCATACCATGATGATGATACCACCTATACATACGCCAATCACACTCATCGCGAACGGGATCTATATACAGGATGCCCCAGAAGTCCTGTCCCCCCCGAAAGGCTAATACAGTATCGTGTTGTACATTAGGGGGCAAAACATTTTGGGACCCCTTGTATATAAACAGGACACTTTATTTAAATAAAAATGAATGCACTTTTAAACCTTATTTATTATGAAATTACAAATTATATACAAAACTTTTGGAATTAATTTCCTGCTTTAGAGGATACAAGATAAGAATTTTAAAAATTTAAAAATCTTCTTAGGCTTATTTGGAAATTGAAAGAAAATCAGTAACAACACTTAATTGGGAAACATACAGAGTGCAGTAATAACTATATATACACACGAGTATATATAAATAGTACACAATTATTTAATTCTTGAGCCTTTTTAAGGTCAATGTTGTTAAGTAGTAAGATATATATATATATATATATATATATATATATATATATATATATATATATATATATAAAACAAGAACTATATTAACAGTATACAATATAATGAAAAGAAGTAAATAAATACACTTTGACAGAAACACAGATCCATCAATACACATCCGAGGACAATTTATAAATAAACATGGGCTGTACGTACGTACGTATGTATGTATGTATATATGTATGTATGTATACATATTCATAGAATAACACATCATGTACGCAATGACTATGTAAATGCAGTTACATTTTGTACTCGATGCACTTTAATAATTCTTTTAAATGTATATCGATTTGACTTTAAGTCATTTTATTGTCGTTTACCCTTCGAAATAGAGAAAACCGAAATTTTTAATCCTAAACGAATGTATTTTTTAATTCTTGATGTTTATATATTTTGTTTTGATTTCTATATCAGTTTAAAACTGAAAATATAATCAGAGATATACTTTTTGAAAGTATTTTACTAAAATCTAATTATTATATATATATATATATATATATATATATATATCGCATTGGGATTATAAGATAAAGTATAACAGAAGATAACATTTTTATAGGAAGTTAATTCTTAGTAAAGAAGTGCCCAATAGGATCAGAAGAGTTATATTTATTGTTAATTAATTAATAATATGAATAAAAAATGTTAACTGCTAAAATCCTCTTATAATTTACATTAAAACTGGTTAATCTTTAACTTTGAGAAGTTCATTGTAATTACAAACATTTCTCGCATTCTCAAGTACAACGTTTGATCAGTTGTATATTTTAAATATTTTTGCTAATAGTTTTACGTTTAATAAACATTACGGGTGAAGTCAGCTGTATATTGGTCGATTTTACTAAATATATGGTGTTGTATATATATATATATATATATATATATATATATATATATATATATATATATTCTTTTATTATAATATATCTTATACCCTATATGAGGTGGGTTGGGCAGTGGAGCAAAACGTCTGAAATTATCATTATCACTGATGATGAACCAGGAAACCTATACAATATGTGTAACTAAGTTTTGCTTATCGATTACTACCTTTGCTGTAACATTAAACATTGATAACAGAATCCCTTTGGCTATTCTCAATCGTGACGGGGTAAGACGTATTTTCTTTCGACGAAGTTTCTTTGAGCTTCTGTTGCATTTTGTTAAGCATTTCTTGCATTTTCCGAATCTACGGAAAAAAACCCGGATGCAATGAATGAAATTTAAGAAAAACCAAATCCAAAATATCCATGCAAACCCGTGACGAGGTAGGTCATTTACACAAACACCCACTGCTTTGAAGCTACGTGGTGGTCACGTCGGAGCACACCGTTCGCGTTGGAACAGCACAGGTAAGCGACGCTGAGTCTGTTCAGTAATTGGATAGATGACCATCATCCGCCTTCAGATGATGTAGCGGCGACCCGTGGTTCGGATACTACGTGAAGCTGTAGATTCCTTTCGTCATATGACCTTTGCTGTTAAGGTTAAATTACCACAAAAACGCAACACGTACTTTTTCGTTTATCTTCATGAATTTACTAATTTAATTTGTATAATCTATTCTGCTTTAACATGACTTTAACTCAGCCTATTTACCCTAATTTAAATAAGAATACATTGATAAAATTTCATATATAAGTACTATATACAAAAACACGTAATTGGATTTGAATATCAGGTAAAATACTCATATACTCATATACCCTCCGACAATCGATGGGGTGTCGGGGAGGGCGAAATTGCAAGGCTGTGGAAAAACCAGTACTCAAACATTCTTAATAGTGTGAGTAGGGCTAATCTTAAGAGGGGCTGCAGCGAAACGCCTGTGAGAGGGACAAGGGAAAATACTCTGATATCAGTTCATGAAGTAAGGAGGTTAATTAAAGAGTTAAAGACTGGTTCTGCGTCAGGGGTAGGTGACCTATCAAATGAGCACTTAAAATATGCTAATGAAGTGGTGTCTGCATATCTCCTTGCTCTTCTCAGCCATGCTGGTCATAGTTATATTATCCCTGCAGAGTTCATGAGGGTATTTATCTTGCCCCTTGTCAAAAATAAGTATGGGGACATTTTATCCAGCAATAATTACAGGCCTATCGCTGTCGCCTCCTGCTTTTCGAAACTACCAAACTCTTTTACACTGATTAAATGATTACTGATGGACATCTAATCAGTTTGGTTTTAAAAGTATCTATGTATTGAAGGAAGCTATATTTAAATACACTGACAGCAATTCAACTATTTATAGCTGTTTATAAGTAAGACATATGACAGAATGAACCACAATATTCTATTTAAAAAACTTGAAGACAGGAAAGTTCCATGTACATGTTAAATTTATTTAAATTTTGGTATTCCCACCAATATTTTACTGTTAGGTGGGACAATATACTATCTGAATGTTTTGGTTCCTCTTGCGGGGTGAGGAAAGGCTCCTTGCTCTCTCCTCTGCTGTTTAATGTGTATATTGATGGATTGCTTTACTTAATGAGGCAACAGTCGGATGTCGTATAGATAACACAAGGATAAATAACTTAGTCTATGCCAATGATATGGTGTTAATAAGTCCTTCTGTTAAAGGTCTGGATTGTCTGCTAAAAGTCTGCGAATTATATTCGTAGAAACATACCGGTAATATTCTTTAATATTACAAAAACTAAGGTTATGCAATTTCATCATAAAAGTTCTAATCAGCCAGTTGATATTAGTTTCAAAATGAGAGGCGAAGCAATGAAGTACAAGAATTTAAGTATTTGGGTCAAATTATCACCAGCTCCTTGAATGATGACTCAGATATAAAGCGAATATGACTATAAGGAACTTCCGATTCTGTACAAGTGAAGTTAAAGACACTCTTTTTCGTACTTTCTGCAGTAATATATACGGATAGTAACTCTGGGTGAATTATGAAAGAAGGTTCAGGCAGAACCCTAAATTTGCTATACAACAGATCTTTTAGACTCCTACATAAATTACCCCCCGAGATGCTCAGCTTCGCGAATGTTTGCTACCCGCAATGTCCCGCGCTTCCCGAGGTAACAAAACGTGCTCAATACAGTCTAATGCAAAGAATTAAAAAAATCAACCAACCCGATTATCCACGTTATTCATCAGTCCTGCCGTATGTCTTCTAAGCTATGGAATTCATGGTATGAAAACGTCTGTCTGTAGCTCTACTTAACTTCGACATTACTGTACTATTTCTCATTAATTGTATTTCTACCCTTCGTATTTGAATTGTCATTGTATTCTATTGTCAGTTCGTATTATTAATATTTGTTATATGGACTATGGTCTGCCAATAAACTTTTTTATTTTCATTCATTTATACGTAAGAGCATTCGGCATTGGCAAATTTAACCCCTCACTCACTTTTACTTCTTATATAATTAATGTAGATAAATGTAGATAAAGGTACGTAATAAGATGTCAGCACCCGTAACACCGGCGGTCCTATTCAAAGGAGTGACATAACGAAGGAGTGACATAACAAAGGAGTGACAAATCGGAGATAAAATTCAAAGGAGTGACACGAAAATACCAACAAAGAAGAAGAAAGAACAAATCCAGAGGGAAGGGAGGCTTGCAACTGTTAGGTTAGGTTAGGTTAGGCTAGGTTAAGTTAGGTTAGGTTTCTAGTTTTTGAAATAAAATCTTAATTTTAACAATTCTGTCACTCCTTCGTTACGGTATTTATGTCACTCCTTTGTTATGTCACTCCTTTGAAATGTCACTCCTTCGATACAGACCCAACACCGGTTCCCTATTAGCGAAGTGAAGACGCTGAGGTCGGGAGTTCGACTCTCAATGGTGCTAGTAATAATAACAATCTGCGTGTTAACGCAATAAGCCAAATTCGTCTAACCTGAGAAGCTTTGCCAGTTTCTGGCCCTCTTCACTGAGGATTACTATTATTACAGAATAGGAGTTAAGTCGCTTTTATTGTTTTTAAACGAAAAACAATTAAAAAAAAGTAAATAAAGACGATTCTTTAATTTTGTCTCGTAAATTTTCATAAAAAAATTGAAATTAATGGCTTAACTTACGTTCATGAAATTTTGCACCATTATTGTGAAAAGATGAAAGTTTCTTTTAGAGGTACGGAACATGTTCAAAATGTCTTCTTCTTTATGAAATCGTGTGACAAATCCTGGAAGCGTAATTTTTTTATCACGGCCTCCAGTGTTTCGAAAGAAATGGAGCGGTGGGATTCACGTTCAACCACTAATTTTAGAACTTCAAATATCCTGGGATTTTCTTTGAAGATCCTGTCATTTAGTCTAGATATTCCCATAGGAAGAAATCACTAGGATCGAAGTAAGGAAACGGAGGAAAACTTTCGTTTTGGGCTTTTTTACTCGAAACCTTTGGGCCGAGAAGAGTCCTGTCTAACAGCTAGGTACACCCACCTTCACGACTGTGGTCTTATATGGCTTCCTCTTCCTTATATGGTTTCCTCAAACCGTGGGATTTAATGAAAATATCTAAAGACCAAGATCTTCAAAGAAAATCACAGGACGTAGGAAGCTCTAAAATCAGCGATTGGGCGTGAAACCCGCTCCATTTCTATCGAAACGTAGATTTCTTAAAGGGGAAGACACTCTAAACATGTTTATTTGTAAAAAAACTCATCCTTTCATCGAATTGTACCACATTTCATGAACGTAAGTTAAGCCATTGATTTTTAATCATGTTTTGAAAGAGTTATATAATTAACGAATTAACCTCGTTAACCTCGTTGATGTTCCGTGTGTTGGTCTCTCTTCACACGAAGGTCAAGCTGGTGGCCCCGCCTCTAGGCCTGGCTTGGTGGAGGAGCGAGTTGCTTTCTTGCGCTCTCCACCGCACAGAGCCAGGTACACCCGGCTCATCTGGTACCGTCCTGAGCCAGGCATCTAGTCTTCTCTCGAAGACTTTAACTTTGACCCCTGTAACGTTTCTAAGGTCTTTTGGAAGCTGGTTAAAATGTCTTGGCCCCCTGACAACCAAGCTATTTTCTTTCAGTGTTGAAAAGGTCCCGTGTCGGGCCTTTAATTTGGGAACACTACACAGTCTGCCTTTCCTATTTTCCAGCGTTGTTTGAATGGTAATTGGGTTTAGTTTTAGGTTTGGTACCAGTTTTTCGATCATTTTCCATATGTAGATTATGTTGTACCTCTCTCTTCTTCTCTCCAGGAAGTACAGATTTAGTTTACTAGTCTTTCCCAGTAGTTGAGTTCTTTGCAGCCATCAATCTTGGCTGTGAAATGTGTCTGCGTTTCTTCTAGTTTATTAATTTCTTCCTTTTTATATGGGGACGTCAAAACTGAGCAGTATTCAAGTTTTGGTAGTGATCAGTGTTCTCAGCAGGGGAATCATTACTGTCTTGTCCCTCCTTTTGAACGTTCTTAGTATTCGTCCCGCGACTCTTTTTGCTTTGTTTATTGCTATCTGATTTTGTGTCTCGAGTTCGTACGAAAAAAGTTTAAGTACACTTGAAAACCTAATGAAAAACTGTATTTTGATTGAAACATTAGTGACAGTTACAGAAAAAAAGCCATAAAATATTTTCAGAAACCGACTTGACCAGGTGGAATCAAAGGCTTTTTGTATCAATTCCCCGCTTCTTAATGACTGTCTGTAATCCCTCTCTCTTCGCCGCAATGTTGCTTTTACTATCGCTATTATAACGGACACTGCTTTTTCTGAACTCTCAAACTGTATAACTCCTCTTTTAAGAAGAGCACGTAGTACTAGACTTTCGACACATTCTCATTTCATTTCTGTCCAATTCTCTAACGCGAGGGTTAATCGGTATTTTCAGTCTTTTATCTACTCAACCGGTCAACTCTGGAACAATCTTCCTTAATCCATCCTTCTCCCTATCTATGACCTCGAATCTTTTAAACGAAGAGTGCCCAGGGATCTCGAAAATTTTGAACCATGATTTCGGCTCTCTTCTTCTATAGGGAGCGACGTTTTTGCGGGCGTTTGCCCTTGGCCACCTCCTTCCTGCATAAAAAAAAAGGCATAACCATAAAATGAATAAACGAAGCCAAACTGCAACACAATAGAAAAAATGTGAAATTGATGCTGAGCAAATGCTTAAGTACAGATGATTAACATGCTGTACCTTCAGCTTGAATAACTTCAATCAAACGACTGGGCTATTTCTCTACCAGCTTCTTGCACTTCTCAGGAGAGATTTTGGCCCATTCTTCTTGACAAACTTCGCGGAGCTGATTGAGAATAGTTGGCCTCCATGCATAGACAGCTCTCTTGAGATAAAATCACAAACGTTCGATCAAATTAAGATCTGGTGACTGGCTTGGCCACTTCAAACGCTTCCATTTCTTCTTCTTCAGCCATGTCTTGGTAGATTTGCTCATATGTTTCGGATCATTAAAGCCTAAGTAAAGCCTAGTAAAGCCTAAAGCTTAAGGGCCAAATTAAATAAAATAAATAGTCCAGCTTCACAATTATTTGTCATTGTAAATTGTAAAACCAATGTACAGAATAAAAATGCGACCCATGAAAAGCTGACGAACTGAAGGCATAACGTTTTCTTCTAAGATTTCTTGATATTTGGTGGTATCCAGGTGTCCGTTGATTTCCATCAATTCACTAGGCCCAGAAGTACTGAAACAACCCCACGAAAGAATACTACCATCACCATGTTTGACCGTGGGTATGGTGTATTTTTCTTCAAGTGCTTTACCAGACACCCTTCAAACATACTGTTGATCACCTTGGCCAAAGAGCCCAACCTTGGTCTCAACAGTCCAAAGTACCGTCTTCCAGTAATCAATTCCATGATTTTGGTGGTCGATGGCATACTTTAAACGAGCATCTTTGTTAGCTTTCTTGCAGGCCCGTAGCCAAGGAGGGGTTGACAGGAAAGGTCCACTTTTGTAACCATAGTTATAACTTATGATGTGATATTATAATATATTACATCATTTAGTAAATAAGCAATTGCATTTTCTTGGAAGTTTTTATTAAACTTCACAAACTACTCTAAACTACGCTAAACTCCCTCCGCAGTGACTAGGTCGTTGCACCAAAAGGTCCGCCTTTCTACAATTTCGATCTCCCCTTTCGGAAATCCTGACTACGGGATTGTCTTGAGCAATGGTTTCCTCCTTGCAGCTTGTCCAAAGAATCCATTCTTGCTCAGTGTTGTGCGTACGATGAAGTAATGAACATCGATTCCAATTTGGCTCAAAGAGTGCTTTAAGTCCGTAGAATTCAACAGAGGATTAGCAGTAGCCTCCTTGATGACTTTACAAACAGCACGGTTGGGAATCTTTCGTGGTCGTCCACTTCGAGGGAGCAGTTAGGTGATTCCAAAGCGCGTCCACTTTCGAATGACGTTTGAAACTGAGGTAAAAGGTACAGCAAGTTGTTCATCATTTTTCCTAACAAGTTTCCCATCACTTTCCAAAACAATAATTCTATCTTTAAGATCTTAAGACAGCTCTTTGCCTTTGCTCATGGTGGACGGATGATCAAACAACATTCAATATTCACGTTTTGTACTGTGACCAACGTAAACTACCGAGAAATTTACTCAGGGATTTTCTTGAAGTTGAAAGTGCTTCTACTGTAAAATTTTCTAGAATGTTCCGCTGCTTGACCACTCTACAATGGATTCTAATGTTGTACTTAAACTTGGGCACAAGAGAATTGTAAATATTGATAGACAACTTAAGATATTGTTAACTATAACAAAAACTAGCTTTGTGTAACTTAGTTTGCGATATTTCAGGGTTCACTAAATGAATAACAATACAGCTAAATTTCAGAAGGATTTTAAATGAACAAACATGATAATATACTGCTGTACAGTACTTAAACTTTTTTTCGCACAACTGTAAATATATGTATATAGAGTGTCGCAGAAGTCGTGCCCGAAAGGCTAATATCATGTAGTATTTATGAGGTACGAATTCTGAAACATCCTGTACATGCAATAACATAACACGAAACCCCATATAGTCTTATTAATGCGGTTAATGTCATGAGAGCTGTCATTATTTCACAAAATCCACAATAAGGTCAAATTTGTGACAAATTTAGGAAATAAATTTCTTTACAAGTTGTCTCCGTAACAAATTAATTTGTCCGTATTGTGGATTTTATCCTTCATAACTACTCATTATTTGCACTCACTTCCTCATCCTTTTGCTGAAGCAGTCGATCTGCGTCTCCAATTTGATCCAAATTCGTAACAGAGTCCCTCTTCAGTTTATTCCTCTCTTTGAGGGCGACGTGCATCTGCGATATGCAGCGCGCTCTGAACGTTTCATAATGCACGTCCTGCGTCACCTCCTTCAGATCCTGCATGTGTGTCGAAATGAGCATCGTTCGCAGCTTGACGAAATCGCAGTGAGAGGCATTTTCAACTGGAAGAGAAGAATGGATAAACGGACGTACCGTTTGAATGTAATGATGGGGTTCTTTAACCTCCTTCGCGATATCTTCTTAGGTCATATGACGGGGGGAGGGGGTCCGAACCACGGGTCGCTACATGAGCTGGACTTGGAGGACAGTCTCTCATCCAACTACAACCCAGATCCAATGTCGCTTAACTTCGCTGATCGACGGGAAGCTGTGTTACGAGACTGGCCACGACGTAGCCCACGCCGTAACGTTTGATGGAATGCGGCTGATCACTTTACAAATTGGGGATTCATCGCTTAAAGAAATGAAAACCAATATTTTTTGATTTGATGCACTCGAATCTGCTAATAATAGTTATTTAACCTCCGTGGTAACGCAAACGTCAGACGGAGGGAACCTTCAGCTTTACGTGGGATCCGAACCACGCTTGGTCTACGTCGTGGCCAGTGTCGTTACATCGCCTCCAGTCGATCAGCGAAGTTAAACGACACTGGGCCTGAGAAGTAGCTGGATGGGGGACCATCCTCCGCGTCCAGATTATGTAGCGACCCGACCTTAGATGCTGCGAAGGAGGTTGAACAACCCCATCAAAATCAAATCAAATCCGAACCACGCATCTAAGGGTCGCTACATCACCTGAACGCAGAAGGCCGTCACCCATTCAACAACTATTGAACACACCCAAAGTCACTTCACCTCGATGATCTAACGAGAATCGGTGTTGCGACGTGGCTACAACGTAGAGCTGAAACCTACCATTTCGTGAATTTTAACATAACACTTGATGCGCGCAGACATGTTATAACGTTTGACAGATTGGAGTGTAACATATGATATTATTTTATGAATCTAACAAGTAACATTTGATAAAGTGGGGCGGCACAGTACTTTGCTCTACTGACGGATCAAGTTGTAATATTGGTTGAATCGAGACGTAATATTTGCTGGAATTTGGCTGTGAAACGAGTTTATGTGACATAGTCAGGTAAAGAAAATTAGTCTGAATACTTTGAAAAAGATATTTTGCATGATGCATCCGCAATTGAACGGTTAATGACTACGAAGTTCTAGATTTAGGTATACGCATACGTACAGTCAACGAACAAAATCTCGTGTGCCAGATAGGACAACACATACAAAAATAAGGCACACGAAATTTTTTCCACGAACTTACAATTTCGGAAAAAAAGTTACCCTATAAACATAAAATTCCTAAAAAGCACAAAAAATTACTAATTACAGTAGTAATGACTGGGTTTTGTTCTTGAAATTTTATTAGTCGAAAAGAATAAAATACCCAAAGAAAAACATAATATTAACAATTAGTAATTTTTTGTTTTTTATAGATCTTGTTTGTAAGCAAACTTTATTTCAAAACTGTACACATCGTAAAGGTGTTGTAATTAACCATTTTTAAGTTTCACCTGTTTACATTATTACGTACATTCGAGTCCTATACATGGACACTGAATTTCTCAAAAACCTCGTTCGTTTTCGATCTGTTTCTCAACGACGAAACAATTATACTTTAGTAATTCTTAATAATTCGTTATATTTTTATTTAAATTTTATCAACAGATTTTTTTTTGTATACAGGAAGGAGGGGCCAAGGACAAACGCCCGTAAAAATGCTCCCAACCTCATGGAAGAAGAAAAAAGAGAGAGCCGAAATCAAGATTCAGAGTTTTTAGTACTTTTGACGTTTATTAATATTT
Organism: Bathynomus jamesi; assembly: GCA_023014485.1. Lineage (NCBI taxonomy): Eukaryota > Metazoa > Arthropoda > Malacostraca > Isopoda > Cirolanidae > Bathynomus > Bathynomus jamesi. The sequence continues at coordinate 343,140 of JAJOZX010001716.1, read as the reverse complement.
TTTTAAACTTTCATAAATTTCAAAATTAAATATTATTATTGGGGGTTCTTTAACTTCCTTCGTAAGAGCAAAGTTCGTATGCTGAAAGGAGGGAACCTACAACTTTACGTGGAATTGGAACCACGGGTCGCTACATCATCTGAATGCGGAGGACGATCACCCATCCAACTACTGATCAGACCCAACAACAACATCGCTTAACTTCGCTGGTCTAACGGGAAGCGGTGTCGCGATGTGGCCACGAAGTAGCCCCAGATTACGTAACTATATTTCCAATAGTACTCCACTTTAGTCCACGTACTGACGTTTTTCTTACCCTCGACAATCCCCCAAGGGTACTGTCTTCCCCTTACTTTCTTCCCAGCCACTTCGATCACGCAGTTGGAGCCAATCACAGCGAACGGAATGGAAGCCTTCAAAGCACGGTCCTGTTGCTTGAATTCTTCGTCTTCATCTTCGTCACATTCGGGAAATTGATAAATCTGAAGTACGAGTAGTATATATGAGGAACAAATGAGATACAAGTTTTCCATTTACATGAACCTACAAATGTATCTAAGATTTCGTTGTATAAAACAAAGAATTCTCATAAAGGCTGGGCAATATGTTAACTTTATTACTAAGGGTTTGTCCAATCACTGCACTCCACGATTTTCGCGTGATAGCATTCTAAATTGGTCATTATAGTTTTAGCACTATTCTAAAGTATTCTAACCTAATAATGTAACACTATTAATCACGCAATATAGGGTATGAAAAGATAGAATAATAATTCTGCGAATTGATGATACTGTTAATTGAATGCGAGTAACAGAAACCTTGACTTTATGGTCTTCAATATCGGTAAGAACTCTGGTTTTCAATCTGTGTATTTCAGTCGGAGTTAAAGTGTCCGCTTTGGCAATCACTGGAACGATGTTTACTTTGTTCTGAAGTCTCCTCAGGAACTCTATGTCCAACTGACGCAGGCTGTAAAAAGGAAAAAAGTTGTAAATCAACTTTTGGATAGAGGACAAACAGAGCGGTACTCATTCTTCTTTCGATAGAACAGTAAGAGTCTGTTTTTCAACTTTTTTGTCTGCCTCTCTGACTGTTTGTGTAGTTGCTTATCTGCCTGTTGTTTTGTCTTTTTTTATCATCTACCTATTTGTTTACTTATCTATCAGCATTTCTGTTTGTCTATCTGCTTGTTTGTATATATCTTCTTTTCTGACTGCCTGTCCCTCTGGCCGTCCTTCTACCAGTCTCCCGGTCTACCCGTTTGCGTGTCCGTCTATCACGACTTAACCTAACCAATCGTCAAGGGCGTACAGTTGACCTAGCCGGGCATTCAATAATTTTTCCGTAGGTTTAACGAAAATATCACGACTTAACCTTACATGAAATCTCTAGTTACACAGATTCTCCGTAACATATAAAATCTTTCGCACTGGTTTCAGTATGTATAATTTAATATGGATACTCTTTCTGTATATATATATATATATACATATCTATATATACACAGGGTGATTCAAAAGTCAGGTTACATAGGGATATACTGTATTATGTAATGATACAGGGGAATAGTCACATCACATGTTCGATAACATCTCATAACTCATTTACCTGCAAAGAAACAGAAAAGCCCTATGTAATCTGACTTTGAATCACCCTGTATATATTCTTTCTAAGAATTACCGCTAAATATTTTGCTTTTTAACTTTGAATTTTTAATGCCATTTTTTTTATTTTTTTTATTCTTGTCTGTTCTTTTAATGTTTATTATTATGAACACGAAAAAAGATTTGCCTTTTTGCTGGATGTATTTTTCAGACTAGTCCACGACTTTTGTAGACAACGCCTTTTGTTTAAATACAAATTTTGCACAAAATTATTACTGATCCTACCTTTTGAACAGAAAATTCTTAAGCCAGTGAGAATTTAACATTTACTTTAAGCTCACGAACCACACATTTTGAGTGCGGCTTCACAAATTTGGTCTCACTGGCTTTGGATGTGAAGCTCAAAATTTTATTGCTGTGGTATTTTTGTAAATTTATGGACTGATTTGCTTTTCCTCGATTTCGCCAAAGAGTGTAAAAACTTTGTACAAGCGTCGTGGTGTGACTAGATGCACTCAATTATTATTATTATATTTATTTTTACCACAAAAAACAACACAAATTGTAAATAGCCAAAATTTTGTTTTGCGTGCTGCCGACAAGAGGCGTGACGGCTTACTCAGCTAAACAACTTTTGGTCACATAAATTTTCCTCTTAAATTTTTTTGTAGTGAACGAATTTGTTCGGTGTTTATATCAAATTTTTCGCGACGACGTCCTCTATCTTTTGGTGTACAGTGCGTGTGTGGTGTAGTTTTTTCTTAAAAAAAAATTTATAGCTTTCAGAAGAGCCGTTCGCGAAGTGCCAGTCGGGGTCAAAATGATTTGTCTACGCACGGTAGTGAATGGACAACCAAAGAACTCGTTTTCCAACGAACTAGGGTGAGAAGGCTGAACCAATCCGGAACACTTCACTTACTTCATTTTTACTCTCTCTCTCTCATTTTTTCATTTGTTGTTTTCTCTTTCTCGTCTTGCGCGGAATATCTCCTATACAAGCGCGTTCTTACGTTATTTATACTGCGTGTTCTTTGCAGTTGAATGTATATAATGTTACGGCATGCGGGAGGTGCCCCCTTGGGGCATTGGTTTCTGCGAGTATGTAGAGGAATTACGGCATTTGGAAGAGTGAAGTCCATGGTGTAGTGGTTATCGCGTCTGACCGGCAATCGGAAGATCCCGGGTTCGATTCCCAGGTGGTACTTCATTTTTCATTTGTTGTTTTCTCTTTCTCGTCTTGCGCGGAATATCTCCTATACAAGCGTCGTTCTTACGTTATTTATACTGCGTGTTCTTTGCAGTTGAATGTATATAATGTTACGGCATGCGGGAGGTGCCCCCTTGGGGCATTGGTTTCTGCGAGTATGTAGAGGAATTACGGCATTTGGAAGAGTGAAGTCCATGGTGTAGTGGTTATCGCGTCTGACCGGCAATCGGAAGATCCGGGTTCGATTCCCAGGTGGTACTTCATTTTTTCATTTGTTGTTTTCTCTTTCTGTCTTGCGCGGAATATCTCCTATACAAGCGTCGTTCTTTACGTTATTTATACTGCGTGTTCTTTGCAGTTGAATGTAATAATGTTACGGCATGCGGGAGGTGCCCCCTTGGGGCATTGGTTTCTGCGAGTATGTAGAGGAATTACGGCATTTGGAAGAGTGAAGTCCATGGTGTAGTGGTTATCGCGTCTGACCGGCAATCGGAAGATCCCGGGTTCGATTCCCAGGTGGTACTTCATTTTTTCATTTGTTGTTTTCTCTTTCTCGTCTTGCGCGGAATATCTCCTATACAAGCGTCGTTCTTTACGTTATTTATACTGCGTGTTCTTTGCAGTTGAATGTATATAATGTTACGGCATGCGGGAGGGGCCCCCTTGGGGCATTGGTTTCTGCGAGTATGTAGAGGAATTACGGCATTTGGAAGAGTGAAGTCCATGGTGTAGTGGTTATCGCGTCTGACCGGCAATCGGAAGATCCCGGGTTCGATTCCCAGGTGGTACTTCATTTTTCATTTGTTGTTTTCTCTTTCTCGTCTTGCGCGGAATATCTCCTATACAAGCGTCGTTCTTTACGTTATTTATACTGCGTGTTCTTTGCAGTTGAATGTATATAATGTTACGGCATGCGGGAGGTGCCCCTTGGGGCATTGGTTTCTGCGAGTATGTAGAGGAATTACGGCATTTGGAAGAGTGAAGTCCATGGTGTAGTGGTTATCGCGTCTGACCGGCAATCGGAAGATCCCGGGTTCGATTCCCAGGTGGTACTTCATTTTTTCATTTGTTGTTTTCTCTTTCTCGTCTTGCGCGGAATATCTCCTATACAAGCGTCGTTCTTTACGTTATTTATACTGCGTGTTCTTTGCAGTTGAATGTATATAATGTTACGGCATGCGGGAGGTGCCCCTTGGGGCATTGGTTTCTGCGAGTATGTAGAGGAATTACGGCATTTGGAAGAGTGAAGTCCATGGTGTAGTGGTTATCGCGTCTGACCGGCAATCGGAAGATCCCGGGTTCGATTCCCAGGTGGTACTTCATTTTTTCATTTGTTGTTTTCTCTTTCTCGTCTTGCGCGGAATATCTCCTATACAAGCGTCGTTCTTTACGTTATTTATACTGCGTGTTCTTTGCAGTTGAATGTATATAATGTTACGGCATGCGGGAGGTGCCCCCTTGGGGCATTGGTTTCTGCGAGTATGTAGAGGAATTACGGCATTTGGAAGAGTGAAGTCCATGGTGTAGTGGTTATCGCGTCTGACCGGCAATCGGAAGATCCCGGGTTCGATTCCCAGGTGGTACTTCATTTTTTCATTTGTTGTTTTCTCTTTCTCGTCTTGCGCGGAATATCTCCTATACAAGCGTCGTTCTTTACGTTATTTATACTGCGTGTTCTTTGCAGTTGAATGTATATAATGTTACGGCATGCGGGAGGTGCCCCCTTGGGGCATTGGTTTCTGCGAGTATGTAGAGGAATTACGGCATTTGGAAGAGTGAAGTCCATGGTGTAGTGGTTATCGCGTCTGACCGGCAATCGGAAGATCCCGGGTTCGATTCCCAGGTGGTACTTCATTTTTTCATTTGTTGTTTCTCTTTCTCGTCTTGCGCGGAATATCTCCTATACAAGCGTCGTTCTTTACGTTATTTATACTGCGTGTTCTTTGCAGTTGAATGTATATAATGTTACGGCATGCGGGAGGTGCCCCCTTGGGGCATTGGTTTCTGCGAGTATGTAGAGGAATTACGGCATTTGGAAGAGTGAAGTCCATGGTGTAGTGGTTATCGCGTCTGACCGGCAATCGGAAGATCCCGGGTTCGATTCCCAGGTGGTACTTCATTTTTTCATTTGTTGTTTTCTCTTTCTCGTCTTGCGCGGAATATCTCCTATACAAGCGTCGTTCTTTACGTTATTTATACTGCGTGTTCTTTGCAGTTGAATGTATATAATGTTACGGCATGCGGGAGGTGCCCCTTGGGGCATTGGTTTCTGCGAGTATGTAGAGGAATTACGGCATTTGGAAGAGTGAAGTCCATGGTGTAGTGGTTATCGCGTCTGACCGGCAATCGGAAGATCCCGGGTTCGATTCCCAGGTGGTACTTCATTTTTTCATTGTTGTTTTCTCTTTCTCGTCTTGCGCGGAATATCTCCTATACAAGCGTCGTTCTTTACGTTATTTATACTGCGTGTTCTTTGCAGTTGAATGTATATAATGTTACGGCATGCGGGAGGTGCCCCCTTGGGGCATTGGTTTCTGCGAGTATGTAGAGGAATTACGGCATTGGAAGAGTGAAGTCCATGGTGTAGTGGTTATCGCGTCTGACCGGCAATCGGAAGATCCCGGGTTCGATTCCCAGGTGGTACTTCATTTTTTCATTTGTTGTTTTCTCTTTCTCGTCTTGCGCGGAATATCTCCTATACAAGCGTCGTTCTTTACGTTATTTATACTGCGTGTTCTTTGCAGTTGAATGTATATAATGTTACGGCATGCGGGAGGTGCCCCTTGGGCATTGGTTTCTGCGAGTATGTAGAGGAATTACGGCATTTGGAAGAGTGAAGTCCATGGTGTAGTGGTTATCGCGTCTGACCGGCAATCGGAAGATCCCGGGTTCGATTCCCAGGTGGTACTTCATTTTTTCATTTGTTGTTTTCTCTTTCTCGTCTTGCGCGGAATATCTCCTATACAAGCGTCGTTCTTTACGTTATTTATACTGCGTGTTCTTTGCAGTTGAATGTATATAATGTTACGGCATGCGGGAGGTGCCCCCTTGGGGCATTGGTTTCTGCGAGTATGTAGAGGAATTACGGCATTTGGAAGAGTGAAGTCCATGGTGTAGTGGTTATCGCGTCTGACCGGCAATCGGAAGATCCCGGGTTCGATTCCCAGGTGGTACTTCATTTTTTCATTTGTGTGTTTTCTCTTTCTCGTCTTGCGCGGAATATCTCCTATACAAGCGTCGTTCTTTACGTTATTTATACTGCGTGTTCTTTGCAGTTGAATGTATATAATGTTACGGCATGCGGGAGGTGCCCCCTTGGGGCATTGGTTTCTGCGAGTATGTAGAGGAATTACGGCATTTGGAAGAGTGAAGTCCATGTGTAGTGGTTATCGCGTCTGACCGGCAATCGGAAGATCCCGGGTTCGATTCCCAGGTGGTACTTCATTTTTTCATTTGTTGTTTTCTCTTTCTCGTCTTGCGCGGAATATCTCCTATACAAGCGTCGTTCTTTACGTTATTTATACTGCGTGTTCTTTGCAGTTGAATGTATATAATGTTACGGCATGCGGGAGGTGCCCCCTTGGGGCATTGGTTTCTGCGAGTATGTAGAGGAATTACGGCATTTGGAAGAGTGAAGTCCATGGTGTAGTGGTTATCGCGTCTGACCGGCAATCGGAAGATCCCGGGTTCGATTCCCAGGTGGTACTTCATTTTTCATTTGTTGTTTTCTCTTTCTCGTCTTGCGCGGAATATCTCCTATACAAGCGTCGTTCTTTACGTTATTTATACTGCGTGTTCTTTGCAGTTGAATGTATATAATGTTACGGCATGCGGGAGGTGCCCCCTTGGGGCATTGGTTTCTGCGAGTATGTAGAGGAATTACGGCATTTGGAAGAGTGAAGTCCATGGTGTAGTGGTTATCGCGTCTGACCGGCAATCGGAAGATCCCGGGTTCGATTCCCAGGTGGTACTTCATTTTTTCATTTGTTGTTTCTCTTTCTCGTCTGCGCGGAATATCTCCTATACAAGCGTCGTTCTTTACGTTATTTATACTGCGTGTTCTTTGCAGTTGAATGTATATAATGTTACGGCATGCGGGAGGTGCCCCCTTGGGGCATTGGTTTCTGCGAGTATGTAGAGGAATTACGGCATTTGGAAGAGTGAAGTCCATGGTGTAGTGGTTATCGCGTCTGAACCGGCAATCGGAAGATCCCGGGTTCGATTCCCAGGTGGTACTTCATTTTTTCATTTGTTGTTTTCTCTTTCTCGTCTTGCGCGGAATATCTCCTATACAAGCGTCGTTCTTTACGTTATTTATACTGCGTGTTCTTTGCAGTTGAATGTATATAATGTTACGGCATGCGGGAGGTGCCCCTTGGGGCATTGGTTTCTGCGAGTATGTAGAGGAATTACGGCATTTGGAAGAGTGAAGTCCATGGTGTAGTGGTTATCGCGTCTGACCGGCAATCGGAAGATCCCGGGTTCGATTCCCAGGTGGTACTTCATTTTTTCATTTGTTGTTTTCTCTTTCTCGTCTTGCGCGGAATATCTCCTATACAAGCGTCGTTCTTTACGTTATTTATACTGCGTGTTCTTTTGCAGTTAATGTATATAATGTTACGGCATGCGGGAGGTGCCCCCTTGGGGCATTGGTTTCTGCGAGTATGTAGAGGAATTACGGCATTTGGAAGAGTGAAGTCCATGGTGTAGTGGTTATCGCGTCTGACCGGCAATCGGAAGATCCCGGGTTCGATTCCCAGGTGGTACTTCATTTTTTCATTTGTTGTTTTCTCTTTCTCGTCTTGCGCGGAATATCTCCTATACAAGCGTCGTTCTTTACGTTATTTATACTGCGTGTTCTTTGCAGTTGAATGTATATAATGTTACGGCATGCGGGAGGTGCCCCCTTGGGGCATTGGTTTCTGCGAGTATGTAGAGGAATTACGGCATTTGGAAGAGTGAAGTCCATGGTGTAGTGGTTATCGCGTCTGACCGGCAATCGGAAGATCCCGGGTTCGATTCCCAGGTGGTACTTCATTTTTCATTTGTTGTTTTCTCTTTCTCGTCTTGCGCGGAATATCTCCTATACAAGCGTCGTTCTTTACGTTATTTATACTGCGTGTTCTTTGCAGTTGAATGTATATAATGTTACGGTATGCGGGAGGTGCCCCTTGGGGCATTGGTTTCTGCGAGTATGTAGAGGAATTACGGCATTTGGAAGAGTGAAGTCCATGGTGTAGTGGTTATCGCGTCTGACCGGCAATCGGAAGATCCCGGGTTCGATTCCCAGGTGGTACTTCATTTTTTCATTGTTGTTTTCTCTTTCTCGTCTTGCGCGGAATATCTCCTATACAAGCGTCGTTCTTTACGTTATTTATACTGCGTGTTCTTTGCAGTTGAATGTATATAATGTTACGGCATGCGGGAGGTGCCCCCTTGGGGCATTGGTTTCTGCGAGTATGTAGAGGAATTACGGCATTTGGAAGAGTGAAGTCCATGGTGTAGTGGTTATCGCGTCTGACCGGCAATCGGAAGATCCCGGGTTCGATTCCCAGGTGGTACTTCATTTTTTCATTGTTGTTTTCTACTTTCTCGTCTTGCGGGAAATACTCCTATACAAGCGTCGTTCTTTACGTTATTTATACTGCGTGTTCTTTGCAGTTGAATGTATATAATGTTACGGCATGCGGGAGGTGGGCCCCTTGGGGGCAGGGTTTCTGCGAGTATGTAGAGGAATTACGCATTTGGAAGAGTGAAGTCCATGGTGTAGTGGTTATCGCGTCTGACCGGCAATCGGAAGATCCTGGGTTCGATTCCCAGGTGGTACTTCATTTTTTCATTTGTTGTTTTCTCTTTCTCGTCTTGCGCGGAATATCTCCTATACAAGCGTCGTTCTTTACGTTATTTATACTGCGTGTTCTTTGCAGTTGAATGTATATAATGTTACGGCATGCGGGAGGTGCCCCCTTGGGGCATTGGTTTCTGCGAGTATGTAGAGGAATTACGGCATTTGGAAGAGTGAAGTCCATGGTGTAGTGGTTATCGCGTCTGACCGGCAATCGGAAGATCCCGGGTTCGATTCCCAGGTGGTACTTCATTTTTTCATTTGTTGTTTTCTCTTTCTCGTCTTGCGCGGAATATCTCCTATACAAGCGTCGTTCTTTACGTTATTTATACTGCGTGTTCTTTGCAGTTGAATGTACATATATATATATATATATTATATATATATATATATATATATATATATATATATATATATATTAAAACGTAAAGGTTCACTGCTTTGAAACACCGACTAAAACAAACAGAGAAAATACATTAAACTAAAAATGTTTGAGTGAAGCCCTTTTTAAAAACTTCAACTTCTGAGATAACATAAAAGTATCATTTCGCCTCCTGAAATGTAACAGAAAAATACTTTAAAAAATAAATGTTTTAAACAATAAATGTTTCAAAAATAAAAGCTTTGAAAATAACTGAAATTTATGATCGTGACCATGATATATAAATTGAAAACTCATAGGAAAGTTTATTTAAAAGACTTTAGTTTCGTTTTAGGAATGAAAAAGGTGTCGCGGCGTTAAAAGTGGTTCTTGAAGAGTTGTTGTTTAGCCGATCAGCCCATCCTGATCGAGCAAGCCGGCGGCACGCGGGTAACCGATCGCCCTCTCCGGAGTGGACCAGAGGTTCAGCGCACTAGTGATGTTGTGTTGTGTTCGTTGTTGTGCTAGAGCGGTACAGTCTGTCACACTGTGTTCAACTGTTTGTGGTGTGTGTCCTGGCACGGGTGGCAGGTGTCGTCTGTGGAGTTGTCAAGTGTGTTTATATGTCCGTAAGTTGGGGTGATGTCCACATCGGAATTGTGCTAAATTAACTCGATCCGATCTGCTCAGACTGATCTCTGACCTGTTAATGGGTGGCGGCTTCGCACCTAGGACCGCATTCGGACCGAGTCGTGTCAGTGCTTTGTGGGTTAGGTGTGTGTGTACGTGTTTTCTGTACTGTGTGATGTTTGTGGGGCGTGGTATGGAATGGAGTATTTGGTTATAATGTCTCTCTGGTGTTACCTTAACGGTGCGAGGTATCGGTGCATGATTGTACATGTAGTGGCAAGGGTGTTGTGGGTTAGTTGTCGCTGCTGCCATGAATTGTGTTCCCCTCATGTCTAAATGTTCCCTAACTTTCAGTATTTTTGTTTCTGTGTGCAGGTGTTCTATTGGTGTTGTTTGAGTGCATCCTGTAATGATACGAAGTGCGTTGTTTTGTATTGTCTGTAAGGTGTTTACAGTATGTGTGTGTTTGAGATAATGGGTGCCCAGCATGGGCTAGCATAGTCCATAACTGAGCGAATATATTGTTTGTATACGAGTGATGTTGTTTCCTACTGGTGTCCAAAGTTTGTGCCTGTTAGTACCCTAAGCGTGTTAAGTCTTGACGTACATTTGTTTTTAATGTCCTGAATGTGGTTTGCAAAAGATAATGATGTGTTGTATGTGACCCTAAGTATTTTGGTCCTGTGAGTGTGTGGAATGTTGGTGTTGTTTAGTGTAAGCTGTGGAGTTACCTGGTGTTCTTTTGTGTTGCTTGTAAGCAAGGTGATGGTTGATTTTGTGGGCGCTACTTTGAGTCTATTGTGTGTGAGCCAGTCTTGTATACTGTTTATGTATGTTTGTAGGTTATTTGTAGCGGTGTCGATGTTGTTGTGGGTGGATGTTAGAGTGATGTCATTTGCATATGATGATAAGGTAAGCTTGTTATCTATGGGTGTTGGAATGTCATGCATGTATAAGTTGAAGAGTGTTGGTGAGAGAACAGAGCCTTGAGGGACCCCGTTCGGAAAAAGCTTGTTTTTGGATGACTTGCCATTAAATGTGACATGTGAGTATCTTCCTGAAAGATAGTTGCTCAGCCACCTTTTGGTGTTATTGTGCATGTTTGTGTTGAGTATTTTGTTTATGAGAGGGAAACATGGGATAGCATCAAATGCTTTACTAATGTCTAATTAAGTGTACGTTGAGCTGGTCGTCTGGAGTTGATGCCATTCATGATGTGCTGCGTGAGGTTAGTGAGTAATGTCGTGGTTGAGTGGTGAGGTCTAAATCCACGTTGAGTAGGCGATAGTGTTATGTGTGGATTGGTGATTTGTAAGATTATTCTTTGTTACTTTGGAAGGTGTGCATAGTAAAGTAACGGGTCTATAGGAAGCTGGTTCTGTTGGATTTTTGTTTGGTTTGAGTAGTGTAATAATTTTGCCTTGTTTCCATATGTCAGGAATAATAGTGTTGGTATGAATATGTGCTGATATTTGTGAGAGCTAGTTAATAATGTTTGTGGGGAAAAACGTCGTTTCGCATCATTGCCAAGTATATGAAGCTCACCTAAGAAAAAGTGGCTAAGCGACAAAAGTATAAAAACGTCAGAAAACTCCGTTAAGCGTTGTACCAATTTCAACGGAATATCTTCAAAAGTTCAAAAGTTATGGCAACTTTCAAATTGGTACAACGTTTAACTGCGTTTTCTGGCGTTTTTTACTCTTGTCGCTTAGCCATTTCTTCCTAGGAAAGACTCGTATGTAGGGTCAGCGTGCTGACAAAGCTTCCCCACTTGGCTCATTATCATTAGAAGGAACAGTGATTTGAATTATCCTTTCCATATGAGTAGTCCAATTCATAATCTTTTCACGTGCGTTTGTCGCTCGTTTGCACTGCAGATAAGCCTGCTTTTTTTATGCGCGAGTGCATGATTCATTTGGAGCAAGATGCACCACAATTTTGTATTTCGTTTCTAAAGCAATAAAGATGTACCCATTCGTATGACAAATACATTCATATCACCTCATTTTGTTATAAAGGCTCTCGTCGTATATTTTACGGTGACGATCATGCGTTTCTTTCGGCATATTAAAATAAATAACCCTTTAATGCATTTGGTCCACGCGAGTGGACATCGTTACATATTAATCTCATATCTGATTGGCTGACTTTATTATATGGACAAGTACCTCTTGCCCATATTTTTGGACAAACTGCGCACCATCGAAGCAATCAAAGGCAGTATTTTTTCTCACTGAAACCACCATACGGTTATCAGAATGCCCGTTGTTGTCCACATATGTGACCACTTTTCAAAAGAACTTTGAAAATATAATAAAATTAAACTATAATAAAATAACAAAAGCTTAACCAAAATTGTGTAAAGAAGTTTAAATAATTTATTTATACTCATAACTTTCCAATTCAAACTCTGCATCAAGAGGCACTAAAAGCACTAAAAAAGGGAGTCGGAAATAAAAACACTGCAAAATATAGCAATAATTTCTTATAGCTACAAAGTATATAATTCGCTTATTTTTCGTAGCCTTATTTCCTATAATGTCTAATTACCGGAACTAAGATGATAATTCTTATATAAAGACATCAGTGTTTGTCACATTTTATCTTCCAGTCAGTTTACTATTAATATACAGGGTGTACGCAAACTATCATTACAACTTCTCTCTCAAATAAAAATATTAGGAAACGAGGTACACATACTGGTTTTGCGCCATCTGTGAGAGAAAGTAATAAAGTTTCGCATAACTTGAAACACATTCAACGTGGGCACCATTTGTCACGCGTAAAACGTCCAAACAGTATTCTATCTCCATCCATGTACGCTGCAACATTCAACGTCAACTCTCGCAACAGCAGCAGCAGCAGCAGCAGCAGCAATTCTGGTCTTTAAATCGTCGATGTTGACCACTGGAGTTGTGTACACGCAGTCTTTTACATAACCCCATAGAAAAAAGTCACGGGGTGTTAAGTCTGGTGATCTGGCCGGCCAAGAGATGGGCCCCCACGGCCAATCCACCGATTTGGGAAATGCATGTTAAGGGAATTTCGTACCAACAAGCTCCAATGTGGTGGTGCGCCATCTTGTTGGAAAAACACATCAGGCTGCAGTTCCTCCAATTGTGGATAGACGTAACAAATAATTGGTGGTTGTTACTATCGCCTAGCGAAGAAGTAAGAAATAAAGAGTTGACGTTGAAATGTTGCAGCGTACATGGATGGAGATAGAATACCGTTTGGACGTCTTACGTGTGACAAATGGTGCCCATGTTGAATGTGTTTCAGGTTATGTGAAACTTTATTACTTTCTCTCGCAGATGGCGCAAAAACGGTATGTGTACCTCGTTTTCTAATATTTTTATTTCAGAGAGAAGTTGTAAAGATAATTTGTGTACACCCTGTATAATACAGTATATAAATTTAATTTATATTTTTAATAATAATGTTGAGATAAAAATGCCAAAAAGAAATAATAATTAATTTCAAGATAGTATTGTAACAAATTAACATTTCTATCAACCAACCAAACTCGAGAGACGTACAAAAATTTTTGTTCTCAAAATTCGTGGTAAAAATAAATGTGCCCAACACCACCAAACGAACACGACAACAAATAAAAATATCAAACCTAACCCAACTAAATTTTGTTGACAATCCAACCCAATATAATCTAAACGTGCACAGGCTAATCAAACGAGATTTAACCCAACTATGCGTAAATCAATCGGGCATAACCTAACCAATTCTAATTATATCTAAATTTAATTTGCAAACACGATAAAAGCATTTTTCTCCACCATCTGGTTTCAATCTCCCCATATATATATATATATATATATATATATATATATATATATATATATTCACACTCGGAAACAGACAAATTTTTGTGTATTGTACACGGTGTCCCAGAAGTCTGGACTCAAAGAAAATAGATATTATATTTTTTAAAGCGAAGCAAACACATTTATAATGTCAGTTTTACACATTTCAGGAAAGAAAATACCCTGATGGCTCAGTATACCAATCAAGAGAAGGTGGAACTGGTATTGCTACAGGTTTCTGGAAAAAGCCAGAGGGAGGCATGTCAGTTATTTCATGAACTGAAACATGTAGCAATACCAGCTCCACCTTCTCTTGATTGATATACTGAGCCATCAGGGTATTTTTTTTCATGAAATATGTAAAACTGACATTAGAAGTGCGTTTGTTTGACTTTAAAAATATAGTCTATTTTCTCTGAGTCCAGACTTCTGGACACCCTGTATTTTGAAAAAGAGAAAAATTATATCTTTTTTACAAAATGTTGTTTTTGGTTTTGGGGGCAGGAAACGTACAGTGAGTGGTTTTCCCCTTTTATATCATTTCCCATTTCAGTTTTCGTCCAAGAATGAGAATCCGGGAGTGAGAATCTCAAAGGAGGAAATTATCAAATCGATCCATTCCCAATGTAAGATTATAAACTTTAAGTCACATTTTTCGTACAAAATACCCCTCAGGTCCACGACTGTAGGCACCCTTCCCCAAATTAGGAAACTCTTTCTCTCAAATATGGAATTCCCGCTTCGATCAATCCTACTCGCGGACCACAAATGAAATTGGGAATAGTATGGGATAGAAAGTAACCAACCACAAATATCGTCTATCTACCGTCTTACCCGTGCCCGAAAGGAGGAATGAAGTAGAGGCAACAATGGACTCTGTGATCTTGAATGTTCTTCCTGTTTAATCCACTCTCGTCCTGAAAATATTGATTAAATTGTTCATCCACGTAGCGTTCAACAGCCTTCCAGTTCTCTTCACAGTTCAACGCATCTCCGAAACCTGAAAAGTTGACAAAGTTCCTAAAGTTTCACCAAACTTTTATTCACTGTTTTACGCGCATTTTTTACACAAAAATTTACAGTTAAATTTTTCATATATCAAATTTACGTATAATTTACGTGATTACGTACACAATAATATACTTGGAGCTGAAATTCACAGAAATTGCGTTTACATGATCGCTTTGTGCGCGCAATTGTGGATGCATGTTCTACAACGTGTACAAATCGTTGACAAAAGTAAATAGACACCTTCAGTTTTTCCATAATTTTTGATTTGATGATAAAAGTCAATAAATAATAAGAGATTTATTGAATGAATATATTTAGAATCGTGTTGCTTTAAACCCATTTGCATTATGTAAAGGTGATACACGTTCTCACATTCCATTGATCAGCTTTGCCATTTGTTCTTGAGTTCAAATATCGTGGTGCCTATTTACTTTTGCTAATCCTCTGTATATATATTATATATATATATTATATATTATATATGTGTGTGTGTGTGTGTGTGTGGTGTGTTGGTAGGTACTTTATCAAACCACGACAATTTTTAGGATACATACCAAATTCATCGTGACACGAAAGCGCTTGTAACGACATTAGCAGTATCACCATAGTTTCAGACATTTTTCTAAATATATAAATCATTAAATATCACGAAAAAGGGGGATATAATGGAGGTTAAGTTAGATTAAGGTATGCTAGATTGGATTAGATTAAGTTAATTTGGTTATTTATATTAGGTTAAGTGTCGTCATCCACGAATGAAAATGTGAAAATATTGCGGTTTTACACGGCAGTCAGAGCTGTGTGTGTGTGTGTGTGCGAAATTCTTTTATTGTGTATATGACGCATTATTTACCAGTTTCCTCTTCAAGATTGCCATTATAAATTTTTTTTTTTTCAAAACTAATAAAAAGCAATTTTGGGGCGTTTCTGTATTGTGCGTAATGCGATATTCAATTGAATTCAATTTATATAATGATGACGTATTGTAATTACAGTTGAATAAAATTATAATAATAAATGACGATACGTAACGAAAATCGTTAGTGATAACGATAATCTATAATCTATAGAGGACGAAAGAACTTCAATGCTGGAATTACGAATATTATGTTTTGATGCACAACAAAAATTGTACTTAAATTAGTTTATATATACAGGGTGTTCATAAAGTGCAGCAGCAAAGACAAAGTTTTTTTTTTTTTAAACCTTATTTCTATGACGAAGGAGTTTAGGAACACTGTATATACTGTATATATAATAATTTCAGCGACTATATTATACCCTTTATTTATGGAAGAAGAAGAATGAAATCAATGTCCCTTCCTCTATTTGTGACCTTGACCTTTGGTGCAAGAACCTGACTCTTGCTCGCAACACATCATCTTGCGATGATCTATATGTGTATGAACTTTTATCAGTTTATGTTGAGTGGCTCAAAAGTTATGGCATGTACCGCCATTTGACATCTGAACTCTATTTGTGACTTTGACCTTCAATAGAAGTACCTGAATCTTGCTAAAACACATCAGCTTGTAATGCTTCATATACGTGTGAATTTTCATCAATTTAAGTAGAGCGGTTCAAAAGTTATGGCACTGAGCTACATTTGACCTTTGACCTCTATATGTGACCTTGACCTTTGATACAACGACCTGATTCTAGCTCATGACACATCATCTTGCGATGATCCTGTGTATATGTCATTAATTTATGTTGAACGGTTCAAAAGTTACAGCCCAGACACAAAAAAGCTCCATTTGACATTTGACCTCTATTTGTGACCTTGATCTTTAATGTAGGAACCTGATTCTTGCCAATGACATTTCGTCATGTGATGATGCTTATATATGTGTGTGTGTGTGTGTCGAAGTTTCACAAATTTACGTTGAACGGTTCAAAAGTTGTAACCTGGACGGACAAGTACAATCCAGTGTGGCCCTTCCAAATTGTTTGGTCGGAGACAATAAATAATAATAATAATAATAATAATATTATTATTATTATTATTAATAATAATAAATCGTATAAAGAAAGCGTGTAAACTTTATTAATAATAATTAATTAACAGGTAAAGTTAAGTTGTAGTCGTGAACATCACCTCTTTTTTTTTTTAATTATAATTATTTCTCACCTGGTGTGTCGACAACAGTTAATCTCAGTTTTACACCTTTTTCTTCAATTTCGATTGTCTTTTTCTCGATTGAAACCGTTTTCTCAATTTTTTCTGAAAGAAAATAAAGAAAAAGATGAAAAAAGAAAATTCATTTCTAAACAACGGATTTTGTGTTCAGCGAACCTTTTTTTTTGACGTTTCACATTCCCTTCCCCCCCCCCCCCCAAAATTATATATATTATATATATTAGGGTGTCGTTGTCTTTGTATAGGATATATCATTGATAACTCGGGTCGACGAATGTCAGATGTTGGCTGTCAGAATAACGACGATCCCTACATAATACAACTCAGGTTGGGAAAATTTTGGTACTTCCGCAGAGTGCGATAAATATATATATTTTCTCGGCGGGAAATTTGTGAGGGTTTTTCTCAGAGTGCAATTTATTATGAGTAATTCGATGAGGAGTGAAACAGGGCTTGAATGATAAGAAGTAATTCAAATATTATAATGTTATTATTCCGAGAAGCTCGCGAGTTAATTCAGCAACATATAGATAAAAGCACAGGTTCAAATAAACGTTGCCAATATACAGTAGATTAACTTAAAGTTACATTGTAGCTTAATTTAAAGATCCAAGTTTCCAAATCACATGATAAGCTAACCAAACAGAGCCCGCGCTAGTCGTGCCAAACTCCGAAGACTTTGCGCACCGGCCTGAGAAGTCCAAGGATATTACTTCGAATGGATCTTTTTATAGGCATTTTACTGTCACGTGACCGGATCTTTAATGACGTAGTAATATTCATTTTAACAAAGAACCTCAATTTATAAGTATGACTAAAGAATTTTAAGAGGGTTATAGACTCTCAGACCGATTTACATTTTTTAATTTACCTTCAAATACTTCTTCCTCCGTATTAGAGATCATTTAACATTATTGAACCTATTGTCCGTCTTCGAGTTCATGGAGAAAAATATGGACGTTTTCCAGTTTATGTACCGTTTTCTATAGTACATTACATACAGCATAGTAAACATTTTTAGATTGAAATTATTTATTCAAATGTGGGTTAGGTTAGGTTAGGTTAGGTTAGGTTAGGTTATCAAGAACTCATTTTTGATCACTCATTTTTGATCTGAAAAGAAGCAAAAATAAATTATATGAAAAACGGTACACAAACTGGAAAAGGTCCAAAAATATACCCTAATTATTATTATTATTATACCCTAAATCTCAAACATAATTTGAATCTTTCTTCCTATCTAAAGGGTTCCATGTATACATTGACTAATCACTTGGAAGCTACATACGAGACGTACTCTGCGAACTTTTACGCCTCGTAATCTAGTTTTTAAGAGGTCTGGAGTACAACTTCTTATTCTACAATAACTCCTCTCGATTTTAAAAAATAAACTAAAAAAATGTTAACGTCTAAAAAAATATAATAATTAATATAGTTACTCATAGTTAATTTTTTATCTCATCAAAAATAGGTAAGAAATTAGAAATATTTCATTAATTCCTATAACGCAAAAGGGATTACCTGAAGATCAGGGCCCCCAGCCTTTTTTAGTTAGATTTATAAGGCTAACTAACGAAAATATAACGACCTAACCTAACCAATCGTCAAGGGCGTACAGTTGACCTAACGATTGGTTAGGTTGTTAGGTCGTGATATTTTCGTTAGTTAGCCTTATAAGGCTAACTAAAGAAGGATGGGGGCCCTGATCTTCAGGTGATCCCACGAAAGTACTAATCATTAGAATGAAATTGGATCTTTTCCAAATGGACGACACCACAGGATTTAGCTGAAAATTTGTATATTAATAAATTTTTATATTCTAATAACGAAAATTACATTATTTTCCTGGAGAAATATGCATTTATATGCGTACTAGTTTGCATGGCGCATGACCTATCTAAATGATGTATGTAGTGGGTTTTAAAAAATAGAACGCGGATAATATCCTTTATTTATTAAAATTTGCAATATTTAATAATATTTTAATAAATAAATCTTCATTTGCGTACCTTTTTTTCCATACGAACTCTCATAAACAGTAATTTTTGTTGTTGTTATTAATGTTTATTTGTTGCCTGCTTAGACCTAGTTTAGTTTGAATATTATTGTTGTAGTGTGAGTATATGATAATGCAGTGCTGTGATCTATCTACTTGCGAGTTGCACCCGGTCAATTGAATGGCCGGTTAGGTCAGCTGTACGCCTTTGACGATTGGTTGGGTTGTCATGATATTTTCGTTAGTTTTAACGAAAATATCACTACTTAACCTAACCAATCGTCAAGGGCGTACAGTTGACCTAACCGGCCATTCAATTGATCTAACCAGGCATTCAGTTAATCGGGGGCCACACAGCAACCTCTTATCCGGGCGTCATGAGCGTGTAAACTAGATAACGGTCATGCGCCATGTAAACTAATACGAATATAAGTGCAATTTTTTTCGTATGTTGCGCATACTTCTCCAGGAAAATAATGTAATTTCCATTATTAGCATATAAAAATTTATGGTACTTGTAGGTTACCCCCCCCCCCACCACCAATTTTGACAGAATATTTTCGTTAAAACTAACGAAAATATCACGACTTAACTTAACCAATTATTATCAAGGGCGTACAGTTGATCTATTATTAATTATAACATCGTTTGTTTCTGGAATAGTATTTACTATTTACTAATAAATCAACTGTACGGGATCTTTTCCGTTTGACTGCCGCCATTGAAACATAAGAGGTGAGTGCCCCCAGCCTTCTTTACTTAGCCTTATAAGGCTAACTAACGAAAATATCACGACCTAACCTAACCAATCGTTAGGTCAACTGTACGACCTTGACGATTGGTTAGGTTAGGTCGTGATATTTTTGTTAGTTAGCCTTATAAAGCTAACTAAAGAAGGCTGGAGTTTAATTATGTTTCAATGGCGGCAGTCAAACGGAAAAGATCCACTGTACGCCCTTGATAATTAGTTAGGTTAAGTGATATTATTCTGTCAAAATTGGTAAGGGGGAGATAACCTACAAGTACCAAATTTATTAGTATATAAATTTTTAGCTAAATCCCGTGGGGTCTTTTATTTGGGAAAGATCCATGAAATTATCTGAACAGTAATTTTGAATGCACATAATTAAATTTACCTTAACTTTTGAACTAAATTTATACAAATAACAGAATTGGGGACGAGTATGTTTCATGGACTGCTCTCGATTTTCCTACGAAATTGCAAACAAGGGCAGTCGATGACCCTGATTTTGTTTCTGCAATCGGTTTTCTTGAGAAATGATAAAGAAAAATGTTATTGGATATTGAATAAATTTATTTACTGGCACATTTTGCCATAGCCACTTCAAATTAATACAAACATCACTCATTGTTCTGCAAAAAAAATGACAAGAATTAGTGCGATATCTTGCAAAAAACAATAGTATAAGAAACTCGATTAGGTTAGGTCAGGTTAGGTTTCTCAAGAAAACCGATTGCAGAAAGAAAATCAGGGTCATCGACTGCCCTTGTTTGCAATTTCGTAGGAAAATCGAGAGCAGTCCATGAAACATACTAGGTCCCAGAATAGTACGATATATCAGTCATTCTTGCTTCAGTTTTAATTCAGAAACTTAATTAAGAGGGTTAACTAAATAAAATAAATTCTAAATAAAATGGAAATGGAAACATTTTGGAACTTAGTTTAACTAAGATATAGCAAAGATATAGTAGAAATATAAATACGCAGATCCACGATTATTATAAGAAAGAATAAGGAGGAAAATAAATATAAACCATAAAATTATAAACTAAGATGTACTCTTAAGGATGAAAATTAGAGCAGCCATAATTTTAATAGTACTCAAATGTTATCATCTGAACTCGTAAGCTTAAAGAAGTCTGATTCCTGAGGCCCGGTGGTGCAATCTTCTCTAGAGCTTTCATTCAATAATATAAATATATTACCAAATGAATATTGACTTCCCGATCACAAACAGTGACGGTGTATTGCCCAGACAAACGGTCATCACACTTTTGTCTCAACGATACGCCCATTTATTTCGTCACAGAAATCTCGCACAAACATCAAGAATCTAAGTCGGACAATTACATTAATGAGACTATACCGAGTTACGGAGATATGATGTAATAGCGAATCGCTAACTTTATTAGTAACATCGTAACCCATAAAATTAATTGTTCTTAATTTCAATGTTTTTATACTGTCAATCCTCAGGAGAGGTATTAAACCACTCGTATTAAGAGTTACATTACATAATTTTATAGTTAACAATCGAGAAAAACCTTGAAAAAAACCAAGTTCATTGGTTCAGTTGTCAAAAACGGAATATTATCAAGATTCAATAATTTTATTCTTCTAATCTTTTGTAATGAGCTCACATCATCTTTAGAGAAATATCGGGTCTCATCTTTCCGAATGGTAATACATAAACTATAAGCTCCTAGAGTGAGAGGAACGTCATTATCCAGAATATAAAACAGTTCAGGCGTATGAATATTTTTATTAAATAGAATATTTCTAGTAAAAATTAGTGGTGTTAATTAAATTTCTCCATGTTGTTGAGAAACGTGCTAATAAAAAATAATAATCTTTTAAATAACTAAATATATGGAGGAGGAGGAGGAGGAGGAGGAGGAGGAGGAGGAGGAGAAGAAGAAGTTCATTGGGGCAAACAATTTTTAAAGTCTCTCTGAATATACAGGGTGTCCATAAATGATTACCCTGATTAAAGCATGCTATGACTTTTAAATAAACACTCGTATTCAAACACAGTTTTAATCATAAGTAGATAAACATACAAAGTTTTGATACATAGTTAATGAACTTAATAAGCTTCCACATGTGCACCCCTAGTGGCACGTAAAATGTCTAAATGGTATTCACACTCACGCCACACATTTTCCAACATTTGTGGGTTAACTGTTGCAATTGCATCCGTAATGCGTTCTCGCAATCAATGTTCCCTCTAAGGTGTGCGCGTGTGCGCGCGCACACGCGTTGTGAAACCTGCGCACACAGCAAAATAAAATGCGCACAGGCTCAAGCGTTTCATGAGTCACGACAGTAAATGAAGTAATTTCAAAAATATACCGTCACACAAGGTCTGACCATTTGCATCAACATACTCTATAGTCGCTCTTTTAAGTATTAACCCCTTCCGCCCGACTTCGCCGACGTCCGCGCAATTACGCAATACAGATTTTTTTTACTTTATGTATTTGCATTTTTTTCTTTTATTCATTAACGCATTGAATATAAACCTTCTCTTTCTTATTTTTGCATAAAAACGAATAGTAATTATCTCATAATTCATAAAAAATTAAATTATTTTTTATTTTATTCCTATTTTGTGAATGGATAAAATCATGTATTAATCTTGATAGTCTATTTTAAATTGCTAAATGATAAAAATTGTTTTGAGAAATGATAACTAAAATAGTCATTTTCAATTAATGTTATTTTTATTTTATTTCTTTATTTTATCGAATTTTATTTTACTATTTTTTATTTTATTCATATTTTTAGAATGGATAAAATGTTTTCTTTTTAAGAATATATAATATTGTAAACAGTTTTTTAATATCCATTTAATAGTATCGTAATGATCAAGCTATCACATTATGGAAATAATATTTATTAAGTATTTAATATTTATATATATTTCACTTTGAAGATAATAGCGCTCAGAAAAGTTTGCACAGTTTTTCACCATGAATCTAAATGTATGCACAACGAAAATTTCTTGCGCACACGAACTAAAAAAAATTAGAGGGAACATTGCTCGCAATGTCCTGATATCTGGAACAACTGTTGCATAAACCAAATCTTTAACATGACCCCAGAGAAAGAAATCCAGCGGGGTAATGTCTGGTGATCTTGGGGGCCATGGGATTGGCCCGTCCCTGCCAATCTATCGATTTGGAAATGTTGCGTCGAGAGTTTCACGAACAACATGCGCCCAATGAGGGGGGTGCCCCATCTTGTTGGAAGATGACAGTTGGCTGCCTGTCCTGCAGCTGGGGGATGGCGAAATTGGTGAGCATATCCAGGTACACAGTTGCGGAAACAGTGTTCTCAGCGAAGAGGAAAGGACCAATTATCTGATCATGCATTAGTCCACACCAGACATTGATCTTCGGACTCTCCCGAATATGCTCCCTTACGGCACGTGGATTTTCCGATCCCCAAATACGCACATTGTGTCTGTTGACTCTACCACCAAGATGAAACGTAGCCTCGTCTGAAAAGCAGACACGTAACAAGAAGTCATTATCCTCGTCAATGCTGTTCAAAATGTCAATAGCGAATTGTTCACGTTTTGGACGGTCATCGGGCTTCAGTTCTTGAACAATTTGTACCTTGTAGGCGTGTAACTTCAAACGTTTGTGTAACACCTTGTGCACGTTAGACTTCGGTATCTTTAGTTGGCATGAAGTTTGTCTCACCGATTTCCTTGGTGACCGTGTGAAAGCAGTTTGAATGTTTCCCACCGTCCCATCGGAAACTGATGGTCTACCATTGCTCTTTTCCTTTTCCACGTTTCCAGTTTCCAAGAATTTTTTCATCCACGACTTAATTAACTTCACATCAGGTGGATTCTTCCCATACTTTGTTCTGAACCTTCGCTGAACACTGACAGGAGATTCTGTTTCTGCAAGCCACACAACACATTGTGCCTTCTCTGTCACAGACGCCATCTTAACTGAACAGCTACTACAGCGCTCCTAGCGGCGAATGCGGTAGACGAAACACACCAGCACAGAAACTCTATGCGTGTACGAGATCACCTGTAAAAAGAAAACGGATGTAAGATTCGTCATTAAAACATGAGAGCATACTGTTTTCAGGATAAACATTTATGGACACCCTGTATTTCGAATGTCGAGTAGGCTCGCGCGTTACAATCTTCTTCAGTAGAAAGTATTCTGAAAGTTGTATAAGGTTTACTTAGAATTCTTTCTGAATGTATTCAAACGTTTCTCTTTAATTTAAGTATAACTGATCTAATAGAATCAATGTGAAATATTAAACTTAAATCATTTAACCTAATCAATCGATTGATCAAATCCCTAAAACTGTATTACCATTTACGGACGTATTCATGATACATTCTTTTAAAGCCTTAATTAAGCGTTTCTTACGCTAAACTTAAGCGTACAATCGGATATTAACGAAGAATTGAATTTAATTAAACAATTATTTTAGGACTTTCGCGAGGTAACATTTTCTAAATTTTACTCCTTATTTATTCTCTTATTTTAAAATCAAGTTTTTCTTTCCATTTACGGTTGTTCATACGTCATTTCCAGATATGAAGGGTTCTTGTTGTTGTTGTTCAAGGGGAATTTAGGAGTTCGGAGGGATTTCACCACTGCGGGTAACTCTCTCTCTCTTCCGTGTCTCACGTCTTCGTGTTGGGAACGAATCGGGGACTTCCGAGAGGACTAGTTTTTCCGATGGAATTTAAAGGTGTCTCGGCCAGAGAAGGGATGGACGGAATAGGATTTCACGTCTGATTCACCGGAGCGGGACTTCGTTCACTTTTGCAATATCCTGAATAACAAAAGAAAAAAAGTACGGAGGCCACTATGATTAAACAAATGCCCAGTGTGGTATAGGTAAACTTAGATGTTTTGTCCTTTTGATAATGTTGAAGCTGTACTTTCTTCAAGCCTCGAGTTACTTCCACTAAATCGACGCCTTCCGCGAGAGAATCATTGAAATGATTCAACACAAATGGGTGTGAGTTGGGTTTAAGAAAAATCCCATCGAGGAGTCCGTAAACATCATTGGAAACTTGGATTAAATAAAAATATTCCGAGGATCGGAATACAGAGAAATGGAGAGTATTCTCATATGATCGGTGATGGCAATACAGCACCAGGTGGATTGAAGAATCCAGTTCTTTTCACCATAAATTGTTTCTTTAACTTCTTATTGCAGTTGATGAATATTTTGGTGTCGAAAGGCATACTACAGTAAAGAATATGTTTATCCCTGAGGAAGATGAGGGTAAAATTCCTTTTCAGTCGTCTTTGACACAAGTAGTCAAATTCGTGTGTGAAGAATTGTGGAAGAGTCTCACAAGACAATCGTCTGATCCCTTGGTATGTATGATTTATTTTCGGAAATCGATCAAAGCTTACAAAGAGAAAACGAGATGAACAGAGTTGGGAACATTTCATAAATTTATTTCGGCATCCCAACCGTTTCAGCATTGAGATAAGCGCATCTGGAAATGAAGCTGCGTGTTCCCAATATACAGAGGGGTGACAAAAGTAACTAGACACCACGCTGATATTCCTCAAGAACACGTGGCAAAGTTTATCAATGGAATGCCAGAACGTGCGTCAACCTCACATAATGCAAAGGGGAAAGCAACACAATCCTAAATATGGCCCATAACCAAGGTGTCATTCGTAAGGAATAATTTATTTAAAATGATAGCCATAATTTCTTTTAAAGGTACATTAGTGAACGGGAGGAGACCGTAGACACCAATCGACCAGGGAAGTACTCCGGAGGGGAGGGGGGGGGGGGGACGTTAGGCAGGAGACAGGGAGTGCTGGAACTCGCGTTTCTCTCGTCACTGTCCTCTTTAGCTGGTTCTTTTTCCATGTCTCATCTACCCTGTGAGCAATTGAGCATGCTCTCAAAAACACGCATCTTCCTCTATTCTTCACTAGACATACGCGCATTTTACACACTGTACAATCTTTCCAAATTAAAAAAAAAAAAATTGGCATTGTGAGCCTCGGTGACCTTGATTTTGGTTCACTCCTTCTTATAGGTGGGCGTTTTAGCGGGCGGCCCCGCCTTCCCGCATAAAAAAAACAGGAAGGACACATCAAACCGTAACTAAGTAATCAGAGTTGTTAAAGCCTTTCAACTCATTAACAAGTTAATAAAAGTTATTAACTGAATAAGACGTATTTGGAATGAGATTGGGAAATAAAGAAACCACAAACTTGGCTACATAATATTTAAAGGTATCCCATACTGACAAAATGAGTCGTAATGGATAATTTGGCTTATGGATATTTGGTAAACCATAAAGAATTATTTTTTATGCAGGAGGGATGGTGCCAAGGGCAATCTCCAATGCCCGGATTTAGGCATGAAGCAAACAATAATTTCTAAGTACTATCATTAATAATTTTATTTTCTTTAATTTGAGTAAAAATCGATTAAGTTTGTCTTGTAACAAACTCGATAAAATAGCTTTTTGTCACTTTCCTAAATTTGAAGATAGTCGATAAAATTGCCTTCATCCTCTCGACATAAACGACCAAATCGAGTAAAACCACATCTTCACCTTTGTCTGGTTCTCATATATATATATATATATATATATATATATATATATATATATATATATATATATATATAAGCAAACAACCACAGGGAAAAGGAAAAAGAAACACGAAATCCGAGCGGTTTCGTGATATATTCACATCTTCATGGAAAAAACAAGTAATGTGAATATATCACGAAAACGCTCGGATTTCGTGTTTCTTTTTCCTTTTCCCTGTGGTTGTTTGCTTATTAATAAGATCACGTGTTATTCTGTGATTTTACTGCATATATATATATATATATATATATATATATATATACAGTATGTGCGCCTCGGTGGTGTAGTGGTTAGCGTCGCTGACTACGAAACCATCGACCCCGGGTTCGAGACCCGACGGCAGCCGGCGCGCAGCAAAACCGAGCTGTTCATCCTTCCACACAATAAAGAAAGTGGTTGGTAGATAAATGGGTACCCTAGGTGGCCTAGTGGTTAAGACGCTGGGCTGCTGATGGGGCGTGGTTCGGATTCCACGTTAAACTGTATGTCTAAGGTGGAGTGAAAAGCTTGACCTTCGTCAGAATGAACAATTCGGGCGGAAGCTAACCAAAGGTTATATATATATATATATATAATTTTATATATATAATTTTTTTTTAATTGGGGTTGTTTAACCTCCTTCGCAACATCCAAGGTCATATGACGGAGGGGACCTACAGCTTTACGTGGGATCCGAACCACGGGTCGCTACATAAGCTGGGCGTGGAGGACGGTCTCCCATCCAACTACTACCCAGACCCAATGTCGCTTAACTTCGCTGATCTTATATATATATATATGAAAATTATTTCATGAAAGTAACACGTGAAAAATATTTATGATGAATAAAACCACGAAGGAAAGGAAACACAGAATGGTGCTCAAGCGCTTTCGTCTAATGACATCCTCAGTGTTCCTGAGGATGTCATTAGATGAAAGCGCTTGAGCACCATTCTGTGTTTCCTTTCCTTCGTGGTTTTATTCATCAAATATATATATATATATATATATATATATATATATATATATATATATACAGGGTGTAATAAAAGTCTGTTCTCATAGGGAAATAAGTTGAAACAGAGTTGATCGTGGAACGGTGAATCGCCACAATTATCGTTACTGGAGCGACGTAAATCCGCATTGGGTTGAAGATGCACATTCGCAGGTTAATCCCAGGATTACGGAGTGGCCAGGAATTCATAGAGGAACCATCAGAGGACCATACTTTTGGATGAAACCCTGAACGCGGATTCTTACTTGAACAACATTCTGGAGGGAATTTTGCAAAAGTACATTGACGAAATGTCTTTGGATGCTAGACGAAAGTTCTGGTTTCATCAAGATGGTGCACCTCCGCATTTCGTTCGTTCAGCGAGATAATGGTTAGATGAGAATCTTCGTGGCAGATGGATAGAACGCCGAGGTTGTGTTGAATGACCGCCCCAAAGCCCTGATTTGACCCCACTTGATTTCTTTTTGTGGGGCCACTTAAAGTCCGTTGTTTACGAGTCAAGACCTCGAACGATCCAGCAGTTAAAAGAAAAAATTACGGATTAGTGTAACAGAATTAGTGCGGAAACACTTCAAAACGTAAACGACAGCTTACAAAGACGAGTAGAAATGTGTCAAAGGCTACATGGAATGTAATTTGAGCATGTAGCTACTGGATTAATTGGTAAGTTGATTGTATTGTTTGTAATGTATAGTTAAAACTATTTTCTCGTTCACTTCTGTTATATCTTATTTCCCTTGAGAACGGACTTTCGTTACACCCTGTATATATATATATATATATATATATATATATATATATATATATATATATATATATATACTGTATATATATTTTTTCGTTTAACAAAGAGACGTAGTAGCGATGGGGTCCCCACTGGGACCCATTGTGTTAATGCATATCGATGTTAGCATGAAATTCGATGGTTGGATGATATTACCGTCTATATTTTAAACCATTATTTTATAAACGTTATGTTGATCATGCGTGTTTGATCTTTTGATCACAAGATCACGTAATACATTTTCTTCATTTTGGGAATTCCAAACACCACTGCATTGAGTTTGCTCACGATTAGAAAGCCGATAACAGTATATCCTTTATAGATATTGTTATCACTGTACAGAAAAGAAAATTTTTTAAATTTACGAGATTCGGCATCATACATCTCGTCGAGCTTTACTCACATTTTGAATTTAAAATCTGATTAGTTTTCTCTTCATCCTCAACTTGAATATTTGCGTGGTTGTTTTAAACAAAATAAATATCCGATAATTTTAATAAATTCGTCCTTTGGACGTACTATAAAAAAATTAATCCCACCTCAGACTAAGAAAATTACCATAGAGAAGCGTGTTCTATATTTTTCTTTACCATAAACCAAGGAAACCAAGGTAACCGAGGTAACATATACGATATAATTCAATCTGCCCAGAATAAGTTACTCAAAATCACTAAACAATTCTTTACACAGTTGAATTTGCTATTATTTTTAACCCAAACCTAATAATCAGAAACTTTTTCAAGTGTAAAAGTATAAAAAAAGCGCCAAAGATTTACAATCTTCCATCGTTTATATTTATAAGTGTGACCACTGTAAAGGGTCATATGTGGGAAAGACAGATCGCCACGCGTAAACGACAATTCGTGAACACTTTTCGTATTTCCGTCCGAACTAACCAACCTTATCATAGACCCCACTTATTCCGTCACTCGGATTCACAGCCATACAACCAACCATCCTCAAAATTGAACCTTTTGATGATGGAAACACTTCTCACTTACAAACTTAAACATTCCTTTCACTGTGATCATTTTTTCATTAAGTTAATTTGTGTTTAATACTTGTTTAGTGGTTTACGATTTTATTGTTTATTGTCTTATTGCTTTATTCGTAATTATGTTCTATATTCTAAACAATTATAACTTTATAATACAGGTATCATTCAGGATGAAAACAGAAAGTAAGTTTCGAAACGTTTGGCATAATAAAAATGATTGTAGCAAAAACAAATACACTGGTGTTCCTTTTTGTTATTCGATTACGAATAGCTCGTCATCTTATATATATATACATATATATAATCTTTATGCTCCTAAATGTTTAAAAAAGTTTAAAAAAATATAATCTAAGATTTTGGTTGAACGAATCTTTAATTTTAGTCGTCAGCCATGCGAATATATAAAAGGAAAGCGATTTTTCCTATTAGTTAATTAATTAATTTAATTCGGTTCATTAAATTAAAATGTTGTTTTTTTAGCTTATGAGACTATATATATATATATATATATATATATATATATATATATATATATATATATACACAGGGTGCGGCATAAGTCGGTTTACCGAGAATAATGGAATCACCTTGTGAAGAATAATATTTCTCATTTTAGTACAGAAATTATTCAAAATGTCCTCCATCATGTTCAGTACATACGTTGCATCTTTGAACCACTGAACAACAAATAGGGCAGCACAGTTATTTGTTATTATTCAACGTCTCAAACTCTTGGCGTATCAAAGTCATCGTGTGATCGAAGTCCCGAGGTTTCTGGCCGTTGACTCTATTTTTGAATATACCCCGCATTGAATAACTGTTTTAAGGCGGGAGTTTTTTTTTTATGCAAAAAGATGGGGCCAAGGGCGAACGTCCGCTAAAAAGCCCCCACCCCCACCCCACCCGAAAGAAGAAGAAGAAGAAGAAGAAGAAGAAGAGAGCCAAATTCAAAGTCCAAGGTTTTCGAGATGCCTGGACACACTGCGTTTGAAAGGTTGAAGGACATAGACAGGAGGAAAGATGGATTGAAGAAGATTGTTCCAGAGTTAACTGGGTGAGTAGATGAAAGATTGAGAATACAGATTAATCCCTGCATTTGAGAGTTGGACAGAAAAGGGATGAGAATGTATTGAAAGTCAGGTACTGTGTGCTCTCCCTAAAGGGGGAGGAGTACAGTTAAAGAGAAGAGCAGTGTCGGTTATAATACCGATGGTAAAGAAACAGTGAGGCAACAATGCGGCGAAGAGAAAGGGATTAAAGACAGCTAGTAAGAGGCGAAGAATTGATGAGATGAAAAACCTTTGATTCCATCCCGTCAAGTAGAGTTGTACTCCATGCAGGGGCGGATAAAACCCTTGCAGACAGCAACTGAGTGGGGGTGAAAAACTGCGGAGCAGGAACAGCATACTTAACCTCTTAGACGCTGCTTTAGAAAGAGAGTATATGTGAACTTTCCATGAAAGATCACGAGAAAAGAAAACGCCAAGAATATTAAGAGAGAGGAAGGGTTGAATAGTGTATTGATGAGGATAAGGGCTTCCCAATAAACAGCGCCAAAGTGCCAAAGGCGTCTCCTCTCGGGAGGATCCAAAGACTGAATTGGAGCGACAGGACAGGAAAAAGATATTAGATTATGGTCGGAGGAGCCCAACGGAGAAAAAAGTTTGACAGAGTAAGAAGAAGGATGAGAGGTGAGAAATAAATCCAGAATGTTGGACCTATCTCCAAGGCGATCGGGGATACGAGTAGGGTGCTGTACAATCTGCTCTAGGTCATTCAAGATAGAAACGTTGTAAGCTAGTTCACCAGGGATGTTAGTGAAATGGGAGGAAAGCCAAAGGTGGTTCTGAACATTGAAACCACCTAAAATGAGGATTTCAGCAAAAGGAGAGTGGAATAGAATGTATTCGTTTGGAAGTGAGGCATTCAAAGAATTTTGGGTAGTCAGTAGAATTAGGACAAAGTTAGACAGCGCAGATGTATTTAGTTTGAGAGTGACATGAAAGCCGTAGCCAGAAGGTGTAGAATTCGGAGGATTCAAGTTCGGGAATACGAGAGCAAGTTAGGTCGTTGTGTACATATACGCAACATCCACCTTTGGCATGAAAGTGAGTATAGAGAAAGTAGAAGGGTACAGAAAAGTGGTTGCTGAGTTTCAGTGAAGAGAAGTGAAGATGAGGTTTAAAGGAGAGGTGGTGTTCAACAGAACCCTAAATTTGCTGTACAACAGATCTTTTAGACTCCTACATAAATTACCCCCGAGATGCTCAGATTCGCAAGTATTTGCTACCCGCAATGTCCCGAGCTTCCCGGAGGTAACAAGACGTGCTCAATACAGTTTAATTTTATAAAGAATTAAAAAATCAACCAACCCGATTATCCAAGCTATTCATCAGTCCTGCCGTGTCTTCTAAGCTATGGAATTCATGGTACGAAAACGTCTGTCTGTAACTCCACTTAACTTCGATATTACTGTATTATTTCTTATTAATTGTACACATTTCTATCCTTAGTATGTGAATTGTTATTGTATTATCAATATTGTCATATGGACTATGGTCTAGCAATAAACTTTTTCATTTTCAACAGGGTGAAAATTTGAGGAAAGGCCACGAATGTTGCAGAAGTTTATGAAAAGTGAATCAGGCAGAGGCCCAGAATATCTCGAATGGACAACAGCAGAACCAGCCTCATTGCCCGGGTCTGCGTTCTCGATATCGGCAGCAAGGGTTGCCAGGAGTGGAGACATTTATGGTCCCCTTCCCATGGGACTCCGAGGCTCTTGAATTCGATGTCATTTTGTTTTGTTTTTTAATTATGAAAAGGGTGTAGTGTGTCTAAAGGTGTTTAAAACTTACGCGCAGGGAGGCTAAGAATATTTTTAGGACCAAACTCCTTATAAATTACAGTATTATAGTACCTATTATAGTACCCACATAAAAAAAGAGAACTTAGTCAATTGAGAAGAAATGCAAAGAAACTTCACAGCCAAGATCAATGGATGCAAAGAACTAAATTAATGGGATAGGCTGCGTACATTAAATGTGTACTCGTTTTAAAGAAGAGAGAGGTACACCATAATTTACACATGGAAAACAATTAAGAAACTAGTTTTTAATCTCAAAAAGAACCGTACAACCATCCAAACAGCATTAGAAGATAGGAAAAGCAGACTACATTGTTTCCAAACTAAAGGCTAGACAAGCAACATCCTCAACTCTAAAGAAAATTAACTTTGTCGTCATCAGAGGACCAACACTATTTAGCCATGTAGTTATGAAAAGAAATTTGGAATACCACCGATGTCGATGTGAAACTCTTTGAAAGAAGACTAGATACCTGGGTCAGGATAACCCCAAATGAGCCGGGTGTACCTCGTTATGTGAGATGGAGAGCTCAAGAAAGTAACTCATTCTTTCCTTCACCAAGCCAATTCTAGAGGTTGGGCCACGAGCCTGACCTCCGTGCGATGAGATTGACGTGCGAAATTCCTCCGAGGTGATTAGATATATATAATGTCTACAGAATAATTACGAACTAATGATGCAACTGGACCTGTTCGGGCTTCAAAAGAAATGGACCGGACTGGTCCGGACCGGTCCAGACCACTATTTTTCAGTTTTTGCGAGTGTATAGTGTGAACCTTAGTGAAACTACTTCCTTCCTTTAATATCTAATACAAATAACAGTCGAATAACACGTTTCTGGTACAGTTTGCATCTTACAGTAACTGTGTGAAATAAGCATGTTTGGATTCTTGACCGGTCCCAGGATCTCAGGTTGCATCACTAATAACAACATATAGACATTTCAAAGAATTTAATCGACACCCTAATAAACTACTGTAGCTTAGTTTCGCTTGATCTAACCTAACTAAGCCTAATCTAACCAAACCTAACTTAATCTAACCGTTAAACAAACTTGCCGATAAAATGTCGTTACCTGGAAGCGGAACTCAGCATTTTACGAAAGAGAACAACAAACCTACATACTTTATTTTGCCAACTATTGCCAACCACTAAAAGGAAAACAAAAGTCAAGTTGATTGCTTACAGGCGATATAATTACAAGGTTTCATTACACTAAAACTTGATACATTAAAAAGAGTTCTTAGGACTCGTAAGGGACATTGTGCTAAAAGGTAATCGGGGTTGGGATTGGGGTGGGGGGTGGGGCAGAAACTGGTACAGCGTTCAGGCCACATTAATTGACTTTTATTGTTCAATATATTCTCGTATATATATATATATATATATATATATATATATATATATATATGGGAATGAACTCAGGATGGTCCCCTGAGGTTTTTATGATACACACAGACTGTGCATGGAACAAGGAACTCTTCTGGGATAATTAAATCCACTATAGTCCCAATAAGTAATGGTAAATGACAAATACCATAGTTTTTCTTTTTCATGATGTTAGCCCGACGTGGGCCACGTTGCCCACGTCGGGCTAACATCATGAAAAAGAAAAACTATAGTGTTTGTCATTTACCATTACTTATTCGGACTACAGTGGATTTAATTATCCCAGAAGAGTTCCTTGTTCCATGCACGGTCTGTGTGTATATATATATATATATATATATATATATATATATATATATATATATATATATATATACTGTATATATATATATATATATATTTCAACTGCAAAGAACACGCAGTATAATTAACGTAAAGAACGACGCTTGTATAGAAGAATATTCCGCGCAAGATGTAGAATAATAATAAAAGGACGCGTGTGTGGTGTGTGTGTGTGTGTGTGTGTGTGTGTGTGTGTGTGTGTGTGTGTTCCAGCCATAACTCCAGAATAGAAGCAGTTACAAGCATGAAACTTTACACACATATTGATTAGGTCTAGGGTTGCCAGACCTCCGGTTTTAGGCCGGAGTCTCCGGCGGAAATTGAGCTTTGTAAAAATGTTATTAAAAATAGAATTTGCCTCTTTCCTTACAGATTTTTGGCAAGATAATTATTATTCTGAAAACTGAGGAAGTTTATATATCGGTTTAGCTACATAAACAAATAATGATGAGCTTCGTAGGTAAAATCGCCGGATTTGGAAACCATCTGATCTGGCAACCCTAATTAGGTCCCGAGGTTGTGCACCGGGTGTTAATAAATGAAATAATTAAAATTACTGGCCCGAAGGCCCCAGCACCGCGATAAAACTAAGAAAAGAACGCAGCCGTGAAAATCTTGAGCTTCACATTGTGTCAAGATTTGTGAATCTTAAGATTTTCATGACTATAGTTTTACTGACCAAATAACTGACAAAAATACTAAAAGTTAGGGAACATTTAGCCATGAGGGGAACGCAATTCATGGCAGCAGCGACAACTAACCCACAACACCTTGCCACTACATGTACAATCATGCACCGATACCTCGCACCATTAAGGTAACACCAGAGAGACATTATAATCAAATACTCCATTCCATACCACGCCCAACAAACATCACACAGTACAGAAAACACATACACACACACACCTAACCCACAAAACACTGACACGACTCGGTCCGAATGCGGTTCTAGGTGAGAAGTCGTCACCCACTGACAGGTCAGAGATCAGCCTGAGCAGATCGGATCGAGTTAACTTAGCACGATTCCGATGTGGACATCACCCCAACTTACAGACATATAAACACAGACTAGACAACTCTACAGACGACACCTGCCACCCGCGCCAGGACACACCACAAACAACTGAACACATTATGACAGACTGTACCGCTCTAGCACAACAACGAACACAACACATCATCACTAGTGCGCTGAACCTCTGGTCCACTTCGGAGAGGGCGATCGGTTACCCGCGTGCCGCAGGCTTGCTAGATCAGGGTGTGCTGATCGGTTAACCAACAACAACAACAACAACTGACCAAATAATTGAACCCCCAATTACTGTCGGTTCAATTATTTGGTCAATAAAACTAAGAAAAGAACGCAGTCATGAAAATTTGAGCTTCACATTGCCGCCCGTAATAATACTCTATAATAATAAAAGGACGCAGTTACAAACATGAAACTTCACACATATATTGATTAGGTCCCGAGGTTGTGCACTTGGGTGCTAATAAATTGAATAATTAATTTTAAAAAATTAAATGACGTTATCAAGATCATTACGTCATTACGTATATATTTTTTTTTAAGTGGTGTTGTTTAACCTCCTTCGCAACATCTAAGGTCATATGACGGAGGGACCTACAGTTTACGTGGGATCCGAACCACGGGTCGCTACATAATCTGGGCGCAGAGGACGGTCTCCCATCCAATTACTACCCAGACCCAATGTCGTTAACTTACGTGTGTATATATATATATAAATATATATATATATATATATTACGTCATTACGTGTATGTGTGTATATATATATATATATATTATATATATATATATATACACACAGTGGTGTAGTGCTAAATAAAGAAGTGAGGGAACGCATTTTGAAAGTGTTACTCAGATGCGGGGGGGGACAATGGCGAGCGCGGCGAGCCCATACAGCTGGGGGTCCGGGGCACTGTAAGCCCCCGGGAAATCTTTTGAAATCTGACCAATTTCAGGGATATTTTGAGGTCATATGCACTGGATATTAGGATATATTCCAAGGTTGAAGATGCAGTATTTCCAGTGTCATTAGATATACGACATCCAGTACGATCAATAAAAATAGCTAACAACTGGAATGATTAACTAAAAAAAAGTTAACAACTGGTACGCCGTGGTGACTGTTTCACCAGATCTTTATAGGCTAGCATTGCCTCAGTCGAAGCTAAAAGAAATGAAACAGTTAATGATTCTTTTCATATTTCTTCTAGGGGTGGGAATTAAAATTTCATGATGTTAGAGATTTGTAAGTTCGGATTTATTTGAAATAGTGAGGGAACGCCGTTCCGTCTACCAAAAAAAGTAAGGGAACGCCGTTCCCACGCGTTCCCACAGCACTACACCACTATATATACTGTATATATATATATATATATACATTGAATGCCCGGATAGGTCAATTGTACGCCTTTGACGATTGGTTAGGTTAAGTCATGAGATTTTCGTTAAAAACGCGGGATATTTCTGCTACCCGCACGAAGGGCGCGTTCTCGGCTAGTGTGTGTGTGTGTGTGGTATAATGCAATCTGAATACACGAAAGGCCTTGGGATCATTTTTCTTTTTCCTTGTGAGTTTGCATCATTCATTCATTTCACGTGTTTAACTGTAAAAATTCATCCATATATATATATATATTATATATATATATATATATATATAGAGAGAGAGAGAGAGAGAGAGAGAGAGAGAGAGAGAGAGAATCCTACTTTTTAAATATATTTCAAAGGTGCAAAATCTAACTGAACGCTTGATTCGCACACTGACTGTGCAGCAAAATAAAGTACGCAGATGTATTCACCAATTTACACGAAAGGAAAGGTGTGCATGAGATGGTTATTTCGCTGCCAACTTTTAAGAGTAAATCGAGTGACAGTCTTTCGTAACACCTCTAAAGTTCTATGACAGCGGGGACCTACAGCTTTAAGTCGCACCCGAACCACCACTACCCTACTAAAGAACCTTAATCGCTGAAATCTGAGGTCCAAGCCGAGACTCGAACCCAGAACCCTCAAGCAAACAGCCCGGCGATTTATCATTAAGCTGGTCGGTTATATACAAGCAGGTGATGTTAATACTGTGTGTGAAACGTTTATTAATTTGACAGATACTGCACGTATCTCTTTATATACAGGGCGTCCCAAAAAAATGTATACACACTTTAAATAATTATAAAGGCAGTGTTTATTAAAATACATTTCATTTTCAAAATGTAATAGAATCTACAGACATTATTTAATTGTTTTGTCAACGCCTGTTTTCAAACTGACGTCCGTTCTGGTCAAGGCACTGCTGATAACGCGAAGCAATGGAATCGCAAACATCACGAAACATTTCGTTTGGTATTTGTGTGCATTCTCGTTCAATGGCTGCTCTCAATTCAGCGACTGTTGCAGGTTTTATAGCGTAGACTTTGTCTTTTAAGTATCCCCATAAAAAAAAGTCTAGTGGTGTGAGGTCTGGTGAACGCGGAGGGTATTCTACGAAACCCCTTCGTCCAATCCACATCCACATCGTGCCAAGTACCACTCGCAATACTCCACTCTTCGGTCCGGATCATCATCATCTTCATTAATAGCATGGACTAATCTTGGAATGTAACTTTTCCATTGACAGCGCTTCAAAATGCGTTGGACAGACGATTCTGAAATTCCTACCTCACGACTCGCTTGCCGCACAGATTTTCTTGGACTTTGGTGATACGTTTCCAGTACTCTTTCTTGCTTTGTGGGGCTTGTCGATGTCCGTGGTCTTCCGGAACGCTTCTTGTGGACATTCTGAACAGTTCCATCGGCTTCAAACTTATCTCTAATTCGAGTGATGGTAAGTCGCGTTGGTGGATCTGTTTGAAACTCCCTCCTAAACTGTCTTTGCACTTCAACTGCGTTTTCACACTTCCAGTAGCATTTTAGAATGAATTTCCTTTGTTCAAAGCTTAGTCTGACTGCCATTATTAATTCTAATGGGGTTTAACTTGGAAAGAAAGAAACATCAATTGAGCTATCAGCTGTTAAAGTGTGTATACATTTTTTTGGGACGCCCTGTATATAGGGTGTTCTAAAATTACTTAGTAAACTTTTATATGTCTTATACCAGTAGTCGGACGTTGTGAACAATGTGTTGAAGTTAAAGGAAGACACTTTGAACGTCTAAAATAAACAATTATTGTTGCGTTTCTTATTGTTGCTGTATTTGAAATAAAATTGTTAAATATCGCATAATTTTCAATATATATATATATATATATATATATACAATGTAACTCAGTATATATAGGCCAAACCGGTAAAACGTTAGATATTAGGGTAAAACAGCATAAATATGCTTGTAGAACAGCTAGTACTTCCAATGCTTTATTTAACCATATGTATAGATGTAACCATAGCATCAAGTGGGATAGTTCTAAAGCGCTTGTTAAAACAGAGATATAATAGAACGAAATATTCTAGAATGTGCATTTATTCATTTTAAAAACAATTTCAATAACAGCTCGGGGACTTATAAAATTGACGATATCATGTTAAAATTTCTTTTGCCTCTCATTAACCCTTGTTAAGTATGTGCTAATTGTTTTGTTTTTCCTGTACGTTGTATATATATATGGGCTTCTCGCCTTTTAACTTCATTCCCTGACGAGGTGTAGCTTTGAATACACGAAAGGCCTTGGAATCGTTTTTCTTTTTCCTTGTGGGTTTGCAGCATTCATTCATTTCACGTGTTTTATTGTGAATTCATCCCATATATATACACATTTAACTGCAAACACGCAGTATAATTAACGTAAGGAACGACGCTTGTATAGGAGATATTCCGCGCAAGATGAGAGAGAGAGAACGAAACAAATGAAAAAATGAGGTAACCACCCGGGAATCGAACCCGGGATCTTCCGATTGCCGGTCAGATATGATAACCACTACACCATGGGCCTCACTCATTCAAATGCCGTAATTCTTCTACATACGCGCAGAAACCAATGGTGTAGTGGTTATCATATCTGACCGGCAATCGGAAGATCCCGGGTTCGATTCCCGGGTGGTTACCTCATTTTTTAATTTGTTTCGTTCTCTCTCTCATCTTGCGCGGGATATCTCCTATACAAGCGTCGTTCCTTACGTTGATTATACTGCGTGTTTGCAGTTAAATGTATATAATGTTACGGCATGTGGAAGGTGCCCCCTTGGGGCATTGGTTTCTGCGCGTATGTAGAAGAATTATGGCATTTGAATGAGTGAGGCCCATGGTGTAGTGGTTATCATATCTGACCGGCAATCGGAAGATCCCGGGTTCGATTCCCGGGTGGTTACCTCATTTTTTCATTTGTTTCGTTCTCTCTCTCTCATCTTGCGCGGAATATCTCCTATACAAGCGTCGTTCCTTACGATATATATATATATATATATGAGAAAGAAAAATACTTTATATTCGTTTCTTACAAGTTTTCAATGTAGAAAAGTCCATCGAATTAAGGGTTTGGTAGTAAATATGCCCTAATACGAATGCCAAATTGGGACACCTTTTCACGCGAGTCTCGGGTATATATCCCTATGCCCAATGGAAAAAAAACACTTTGATCTTTCATATGCATTCAAAAGCGCATTTTAATCCCAAATGTCATCAATCCCCAGTTTGTTTATATTTAGAGATACTCGAGGAACACAAGGTCCGGGTGCAGGATTCATCAGGAGCAGAACGTACGTAGCTCGTGTTTCTTTTTGTTTTATTTTCACCTACTTATTTATCTGTTTACTTATCTATTTATTCATCTATTGATATAGTTGATACAACGTCTAAGTAAAATTTGCGACATTATAAAAATATATATATATATATATATATATATATATATATATATATATATATATATATATATATATATATATATATATATATATATATATATGTATTTATGTATATATAAAGTGTATCATTTAACTATACGAAACGCTTATTTTTTAAGTGGTTTGCTTAGGCGAAAAGGATGCAGAAGTGTTTGAATTTATTCATTTCGAGTACTTGACTCTTCGTCCAAGATTAAATTCATATCGTTTCTTTACCAACATTCCACTCGAAAGCTTCGATCAGGTTAGGTTAAACACTGAATTAGGTTAGGTTAGGTAAGGTTATGTTAGGTTTGGTAAGGTTAAGTTATTGATGAAATCAGGTTGAGGTTGGATTACAGTATATGCACGTTAGGTTACAAAATGACAGCATAGTTGAAGCTTTATATATATATATTATATATATTATATATATATATATATATATATATAGGGTGGGTAAAAAAAAAGTGACCCCTTAGAGGTAAACTGTCATATTAAAAAAAGTAAGGGGACTAGAGCTCCAAACTTCATAGATACTTACCTTAGCGTGTTGTTCGTCTTCACTGAGAAGTTGCTCGATGTGTCCCCATTCCTGCTCAACGCAGGTCTCCAAACGTGCACGCCACTGATCAATACACCTGTTTACATATCGTTGAGACACCTTCTCCCAGCCGAGCAGAATTCTTTCGCGTAGTTCATCTATGTCTCTTATTGGTACCAGGGATGTAAACTTTGGATTTCAGGGCTTCCCAAACACCATAATCTAGTTGTGAAAGATCGGGCTAGTAGCCTGCCACATATTGGG
This sequence comes from Bathynomus jamesi, assembly GCA_023014485.1. Classification (NCBI taxonomy): domain Eukaryota; kingdom Metazoa; phylum Arthropoda; class Malacostraca; order Isopoda; family Cirolanidae; genus Bathynomus; species Bathynomus jamesi. Next base: position 303,138 of record JAJOZX010001716.1, on the reverse strand, counting down.
TTCGATAAAATCCGGTGTTTCGTTCTCAAGGAATGTGACAGTTTGGCGTGCTCTGTGAGCAGGGGCTTCATCTTGTTGGAAAGTATATCTTTCACTCTATCTAACTGATATTCGACGAATTAGTGGCGAAAGATATACTTTCCAACAAGATGGAGCCCCTGCTCACAGAGCACGCCAAACTGTCACATTCCTTGAGAACGAAACACCCCGGATTTTATCGAACCCAATATGTGGCCGGCTACTAGCCCCGATCTTTCACAACTAGATTATGGTGTTTGAGAAGCCCTGAAGTCCAAAATTTACATCCCTGGTACCAATATAAGAGACAGGTGAACTACGCGAAAGAATTTTGCTCGGCTGGGAGAAGGTATCTCAACGATATGTAAACAGGTGTATTGATCAGTGGCGTCCACGTTTGGAGGCTTGCGTTGAGCAGGAAGGGGGACACATCGAGCAACTTTTCAATTAAGACGAACAACACGCTAAGGTAAGCATCTATGAAGTTTGGGAGCTCTAGTCCTTACTTTTTTTAATATGACAGTTTATCGCTAAGGGGTCACTTTTTTTTTACCCACCCTGTATATACAGTATATATAACTGGCGATGTATGCAAAAACAAACTAAAGAGAACTGTTCAAAAACACAGATTTTGATGTTCTTTGGATTAGACCAGCGGTTTTCAACCCACTTACTTTCATTACCCACCTGAAGCATTGGCGCTCACCCCGTTACCCCTAATGACGCGTAAATTAACCAAAAGTTAAAGTAGTTTATAATCATACAATTGTCTTCAAACACCACTCTTAAATAAAATATGTATGGCTTCCATTACCCCCCCTGGATATCCCAAATTACTCCTTTGGGGTAATTACCCACCGGTTCAGAACCCCTGGATTAGACTAACACTGCGCATTCTTGCTTTCAGTTTGTAATGAACCACATACGAAAGCCTCGTCAATATATTTACCCCCCCCCCCCTGTTTGCTTGGCCATGCTGTTGCGAGTTGATCGTGTCCTAAAGTGGGCGAATGGGCGGAGTAATGCTAATGTGGAAAGATGTTAAACTCTTCATATTTCCACTTGAGCTATAAATGCATCGATTAATCTATAGATAGATAGATAGATAGATAGATAGATATAATACGAAGAAGAATTGTAAAAGTATTAAAATTTAAAAATATTCTGATATATAACATGAAAATCGGTATAAATACTTTTGAATCGTGAATCAGTAACACTTTACATCCGATATTCACAGTAACTGCTTTAAACGTAAGGTATATCCGGATAGTCTTAGGTCAGCCGCACACAGGATCGTCTTGCGACTCACGATTGATGACTTAAGTCGTCACGACCCAAGTCGTCAATCGTGAGTCGCGAGACGATCCTGCGTGCGGCCGGCCTTAGCTATGTCGTGACCATGTCACAACGCCGCTTCCCGTAGATCAACGAAGTTAAGAAGCGACATTGAGTCTTAGTAGTATTTGGATGGGTGATATCATCCTCTGTATCGAGGTGTAGCGACCCGTGGTTCGGATCCCACATAAAGCCGTAGGTCCCTTCCGGCACCTGGCATTCGCCGTTACGAAGGAGAATTAACAACTGAAAACACAACCTCCGGAGAGTCTTACGGTCAACTGGAGTAACGTGCTTGTCTCTGTAGAGGTCCGTCAAGAAGAGGCTGCTCACCAACGTCGACTTCCCCAACCCGGACTCCCCGACGACCATCAGAGTAAAGTCGAACCCGCGTTTCACTGTTTTCCGGTGCACTTGTTCCGGCAGTGAAGCGAAACCGATGAAATCTTGGTCTTTCTGCCGGAAAAGGAAGGAAAAAAATTGAAGACGAGGCAATCATATACATAGTATACAGGGTGATCAAAACCCCCTCGAGACCGAATCGTTATATTATATACTCACGTATTAAAGATTCGATCTTAGTTATTTTATTCTGACCTACTGTACTTTGTATAGCATTTTTATTACATACAAAGGACAGATCTCTCTCTCTCTCTCTCATATATATATATAATGTTTCAGACCAACAAAGACCCTAGGATCCACTCATGGCTGGTCTACCTAACTGTGTTCGTAATTGTGTATTGTGTATGTCCTCCGTGGTGGTGGAGGGGACCTACAATTTTACGTGGGTTCCGAACCACAAGAACATAAGAAATTTATGAAACAACTGCCTGTACATTCGCAACGACCAATTTTTGCAAAACTAAATAATTATCAATTAAAAACTAATTAATTATCGATTTAAAACTAAAAATAGAATCTCTGGATCCAGAGGATCAAGTCATAATAGACTACTATCCACAAATATGTTACACTCTATATCTATTTATAACCGACATGCAAATATATCAGATCCAAAGAATCCAGTCAATTTCATTACGGTATCCATCAATACTAGTACCTTGCCAACGAAAAATAAGTCACGGTCCATATCGATTGCGGACCAAGTCAAAATTTACAACCATATACATTACAATATAAGCACACCGGACAAAAAATTAGTCACCCCTCTCAGAATGTACCTAATAACGTGTGACGGCGCCTCTGGCCTTGATAACCGCACGAATCCGGCGAGTTTAGTATGCGGAGGTACGCCTGCTGGTTCAAATTCATCGTCACTGGAACGAGAGGGCCCATTTCGTGGTACGAAAAACATCCCCAGAACATCACGGAACCACCTCCAGCCTGAACAACATCTTCGACGCATTCAGGATTAAAGGCTTCATTGGACCTGCGATGTACTCGTCGCCTCCCATCATTGGAGAACAAACAAAAACGGGACTCATCGGACCAAATTACACGTTTCCAATCTGCCGCAGTCCAGTTTTTGTGCCTCTGAGCCCATTTATAACGTGCCAATTTGTGACTTGCTGTTAACAGCGGCCTCTTCCGTGGTACCCTGCTCCAGATGTCCATCGCATGCAGTTCTCGTCGCAATGTCCGTTCGGAAATTGGTCGCTGGAGAACCTCATTGGTTTCTTGGAGCAATTGTTCTCTGGTTTGAAAACATTTGCAGTTACTAGACGAGAAACATGGCGGCGGTCCTATTGTCGAGAATTGTTTTCCGGCCACAGTTACGCCGTCGATTTTCAGTTGATTGCGAACTACACCACTCTTTGTAAACTCGCTGGACAGTACGCGTTGACACACCAACAAATTGGGCTACTTCAGACATTTTGTGTCCGTGGGCTCTGCCAAACACGATGGCTCCTTTTTGCCACTGAGTAACGTCTGCCTCACGACCCATTTTGCAGACTATATCCAACACACACTTTGTTCTTCACCACCTCACGAAACAGATCTGATCCTGTGTGCTACGTCACCGCTACTTGTCACTTACCAATGCTACATCAGCGCCCTCTGTGTGACCTTGAACTTCCTACTATCGGTGCTATTAGGGGTGACTAATTTTTTGTCCGGTGTACTTATATACTTAGGAGGAAAGGTGTAGGTGTGGCTGTAAAGACTGTACACCGTGTAGGGTGGATCGATTTTTCATTTTTTCGATTTCCATATTCTAATAGAGACAAAACCTTGCGCATGCATGAGAAAATAGCCTCTGCAAAATCTTAGCTTAATAGGTAATCATCTTCTGACCCCGGCAGAGCGATGAAAATCATATTTTAGTAGTCAAAAACGTATTTTTAAACCCTAGCCTAGAGTCATAAAATTTTGCGTGTGTGTTATTTCATGCCTAAGCAACGATATAAATGCTATGGGAAATATATAAATGCATTATTTAAGACAAAGAGCCGATCTGAAAATATGTATATACATATTTTCAAATCGGCTCTTGTCTTAAATAATGCATTTATATATTTCCCATATCATTTATATCGTTGCTTAGGCATGAAATAACACACGCAAAATTTTATGACTCTAGGCTAGGGTTTAAAAATACGTTTTTGACTACTAAAATATGATTTTCATCGCTCTGCCGGGGGCAGAAGATGATTACCTATTAAGCTAAGATTTTGCAGAGGCTATTTTCTCATGCATGCGCAAGGTTTTGTCTCTATTAGAATATGGAAATCGAAAAAAATGTAAAATCGATCCACCCTACATGTACAGTAATGTAGAAATGTGTGCGCACCCATTTTGAGTCTTCCATTTAAAGGTGTTTGTGGGGCAAGTGAAGATCATGAGTTTTTCAATACCTCACAGTACTATGAGGGGCACCGCTCGGCAGAGGAATTTCTTTAAATGGGGTGTGTAAGGACAGAGAGTATCCCCTAACCCAGTGTTTCCCAACCGGGGGCCATATGGCTCCCTGGGGGCCATGGCACATTTGAAGGGGGCCACAGGAAAATGTTATTTTGTAAAATAGAGTTAAATCTGCATATTACCTACTGAAAATAATGCTTATGGGGGCCACAGGAAAAAATAAGGTTCCTAAGGGGGCCATAAGCCAAAACCAGTTGGGAACCACTGCCCTAACCCAAGATGCTGCCTCCCTATATCCCACAACACTTGTGTTGAGCCGTGGGATCTATCACCACAAAGCCTTAATTTTACTACCTTAAACTATACCCAATCTATCAACATATTTGTCTAATCGATTTTTAAACATGTTTATAGACGTGCTACTAATTACTTCTATCGGCAAACTATTCCAGCTATTTACTATTCTATGCGTAAAAAAGTTTTTGGCAACTGCTGTCTCGAACCTTCTACTTGTCAACTTACACCCGTTATTTCTAATCCTATTATATTGAGATATTTCGAAAAAGCTATCTCTATCTACGTTATCGAACCCATTCATAATTTTGAAAACCTGGGTTAGATCACCCCTTAGCCTCCTAGTCTCGAGTGTTGTCAATTTTAACTCCTTAAGCCTATCCTCGTACGACTTTGACCAAAGCGACGGAATCATCTTAGTTGCTCGTCTTTGAACTCTTTCGATTTTGTCTATATCTTTGCGCATATGCGGATTCCAAAATTGGACCGCGTACTCCAAATGGGGTCTAACTAATGATTTATAAAGTGGAACTATAATATTGCGCGATTTGTAATCAAAATTTCGAGCTACAAAACCTAACACTTTGTTCGCCTTATTGACCGCTGCTGTACTTTGCTTCGCTACTTTTAAATCACCAGTGACTATAACTCCTAAATCTTTTTCCTGCTCTACGCTTGTTAAATCTTTCCCTGATATACTATACGAAAAATTACCGCAAAATTTTATATATATATATACAGTACATTCCGCTTAATGTGGACACATTGGTTCCCAGGTGTTTTGTCCATATAAAACGGCTGTCCACAGAAACCGAAGTTCTCGTTTTTTAACATTTATGAAACATTGTTTGCCCTAGTTTTATGCCTACTTTAGTTTGCTATGGATATAAAACAAAATGCACTGTGCTTTAGCAATTTATATTACAGATATGTATAACTTGAACATAATAAATGCTTTAACAATTTATATTGTATAACTTGAACATAAAATGAGAATGCAAAGTATGGTACTATATTTTATATTAACTAATGAGAAAGGAACTTGTCTAGTTTCGTTTGTATTTTTGATTTTTCGTTTTGCATTTGTACAAAATTAGCGCAGACATCTAAGGCCGCCTGTGGACTTTCTTCGCTTCCTTTTTGCAGAAAGTACAATTGCAAACCATTTATGAATTTTTTGGCTTCCGTGCGAGATATTTTTTCTGGCTCCGGAGCATCATCATCGCCACTATCGGAATCACTTGGTTTCTGACGTTTTGCGGCAATTTCATCAATGATAGAATCGTCACAGTCTTCATAGTCATCATGGCACAACAGATCATCATCTAGGCTAGTATAAGACTGATGGTTTTCAACGCATGTCAAAGTTTCAATTTCGATTTCATCAATTGACTGTGAAGGAGACTTTGTAAATCCAGAATGAGCAAAACAATTCTGCATTGTTTATCAGTCATGCACTTCCAACTTTTACTAATGAACTGTACTGCCTGTAAAATGTTTATCTTTGAGCTCACTTCTTTGGCCGTTGATGATGAAGTTAATAGGTTTTCTTCAATTGATTCTAATGTATAGTTTACTAGTTGTTTACGGTAAGCACCCTTTAAATTTTTTATAATGCCCATATCCATTGGTTGTATGAGAGACGTCGTTTTGGGAGGTAGAAATTCCAACTTAATGTTTTTCAAGCATTTCAAATGAGGATGCGCTGCGCAGTTGTCGACAAAAAGCAAATTGTTCGCGATTTTCGTTGCAGTTCTGCATCCCATTCCTTCAGCCACTCTGCAAAAAGATCACTAGTCATCCAAGCATTTTTGTTAGAACGGTATGTGACTGGTAAACTCTCCATGTTTAAGTTTTTAAAACATGGCATCGCACTTTTACCAATAACCATAAGCTTCCGTTTGTCATTCCCTGACATGTTAGCACAGCATAGGACAGTTACGCGATCCATAGCCTTTTTTGAACCTGAAAGTTGCTCGTGTTTATAAACTAGTGATCCATCGGGGGTAGCTCGGTATAAAGACCTGTTTCGTCTGCGTTATAAACATTGTCAGTGGAGAAGTTGGTAAGCAAGTTAGGCAACGTGTTAATTTTCCATTCATCAGCACTCACAGTATCAGCATCAGCTTTCTCTCCATGAAATTTCTTAAATTTGATGTCATGTCTCGATTTCCAGCGTGACAACCAACCATCCGTTGCCTTAAAATCATCATGGCCCATTTTCTCAGCAAGCTCACCAGCTTTATCCTTCAACATAGGACCGCTCACTCGAACTCCTCGTTTTGTAACAATAGCAAACCATTTGTTAAGTGCCTCGTCAACATCTGGATCTTTTCCTTCACGTTTTCTTTTATGGGAGGTTCCTGGTTTGGCTTCGTTCGAAGCCCATTGTCGTCGTAACTCTTGTTGCTGTTGCAGCAATTTACCAATTGTGGATTTAGGCACACCGATGATTTCTGCCAGTTTTCTTATTGGGGTGTTTGCTGGTTGACAGCTGATTTTGTCCAATAATTTTTTTTCACCAAGCGTGAGGTCCTGACGACGCGACATCATTCACGGAAAGTTACTCTGCACTGAATGTAAACTAAACAAATAAGCAAAGGTCAGCTACGTTTATATAGTTTATGACGTAATGTGACGTCAGCATGGTGTGACTTTGTAATTAGTCCACAATAACCAGCCATATGTCCTTTAAACCGATTTAAAATTAACTGTTTTTTACCATTTGTTTTTGTTCTTTGGCTTTTGTCCATAATATGCGGCTGTCCCTATTATCCAGTGTCCATATTACACGGAATCCACTGTATATATATATATATATATATATGAAAATTATTTCACGAAAGTAACACGTGAAAAGTATTTATGATGAATAAAACCACGAAGGAAAGGAAACACAGATGGTGCTCAAGCGCTTTCGTCTAATGACATCCTCAGGAACACTGAAGTACATAAAGAGTTACAACCTATATATAGGTTACAGAAAAAAAAATAATATATATATATATATATTATAATATACAATAAACGGAAAAACAAAATTAAAGGATTGTGGAAGGGGGCACACAAATTTATAAGGAAAAACTATCGATATTTAGCACAAGATTAAAGAATTGTTTCCAACCAATGTTATAGATAAAAAAATATATATATATATATACAAATTTATACTGGAAATCTGCCCGGGTTTTAGCACTCTGCTCTTTTTGTATAAAAAAAAAATTGAACAATTATCGATTTTTAGCACAAGATTAAAAGAATTGTTTCCAACCAATGTTATAGATAAAAAAATAAAATATATATACAAATTTATACTGGAAATCTGCCCGGGTTTTAGCACTCTGCCCTATTTTTTGTATATAAAAATTGAAAAATAAAAGTTAGTGGCATACAAATTTACCAAAGATTTAGCGTTCTACCTTTCTTATCTAAATCTGTTCTGAAGGAATTCAAAACAACAGGATCGAGTTGAAAAAGACCTTTGCTTATGTTGAAGTTATTTGTTAGTTGGATAATGGCAGACTCAAGAATATTTCTATTAACAATGTTGCTAGAGTGAAATAAAACTGAAGCATTATTCCAATCAATACAGTGGGATAACTCTGACAAATGGACAAAAATGGCACTGGACAACTGTCCTGTTCTAACGAATATTGATGCTGTTTATACGTGTGTGCAAATCCTTTCCCGTCTGACCTATGTAAAAGGAATCACATTGTTTACAACCAATTTTATAGATAATGCCTGAATTATTGGTAGGGCTATTTTTTACTATGATATCGGAAAAAAACAAACAATTTGTCCTACGTACACTTTTACTCGAGACATGACACCCCCACTAAGAAGGCCATTTTTTCTTCAATGTTTCTCCGCGCCCTTAGGATCGCCAGTCCGGAATACATCGATGCCGAATTGGAAAAAATCAACGGTATTGGAAGTGATCTGTGTTATCGATCTGCGTTTATGGAATCTTGTCTCAACAAGGCAAAACGAACTTTCTATCGCGTCAATAATAACACTCGTACTTTGTCAAACAATATTTTAGTACTTCCATTTTTCTCGGGCTTTTTAGGCATTGCTAATGTATTTAAACTTTTGGATATTAAGGTAGTATTTTCATATAACAATATTGTGAAAAATATCATAGTAAAAAATAGCCCTACCAATAATTCAGGCATTATCTATAAAATTGGTTGTAAACAATGTGATTCCTTTTACATAGGTCAGACGGGAAAGGATTTGCACACACGTATAAAACAGCATCAATATTCCGTTAGAACAGGACAGTTGTCCAGTGCCCTTTTTGTCCATTTGTCAGAGTTATCCCACTGTATTGATTGGAATAATGCTTCAGTTTTATTTCACTCTAGCAACATTGTTAATAGAAATATTCTTGAGTCTGCCATTATCCAACTAACAAATAACTTCAACATAAGCAAAGGTCTTTTTCAACTCGATCCTGTTGCTTTGAATTCCTTCAGAACAGATTTAGATAAGAAAGGTAGAACGCTAAATCTTTGGTAAATTTGTATGCCACTAACTTTTATTTTTCAATTTTTATATACAAAAAATAGGGCAGAGTGCTAAAACCCGGGCAGATTTCCAGTATAAATTTGCATATATATTTTATTTTTTTATCTATAACATTGGTTGGAAACAATTCTTTTAATCTTGTGCTAAAAATCGATAATTGTTCAATTTTCTTTTTTTTATATACAAAAAGAGCAGTGCTAAAACCCGGGCAGATTTCTAGTATAAATTTGTATGAAGTTACTCTCTTGCAACCTACTTAGATCCACGTTACAAAGCTAAGTTATTATATATATATATATATATTATATATATATATATTTTTTTTTTATCTATAACATTGGTTGGAAACAATTCTTTAATCTTGTGCTAAAAATCGATAGTTTTTCCTTATAAATTTGTGTGCCCCCTTCCACAATCCTTTAATTTTGTTTTTTTCCGTTTATTATATATATATATATATTTTTTTTTTTTTTCTGTAACCTATATATAGGTTGTAACTCTTTATGTACTTCAGTGTTCCTGAAGATGTCATTAGACGAAAGCGCTTGAGCACCATCTGTGTTTCCTTTCCTTCGTGGTTTTATTCATCATATATATATATATATATATATATATATATATGCTGCAAACCCACAAGGAAAAAGAAAAACAATTCCAAGGCCTTTCGTGTATTCAAAGCTACACCTCGTCAGGGAATGACGAGGTGTAGCTTTGAATACACGAAAGGCCTTGGAATCGTTTTTCTTTTTCCTTGTGGATTTGCAGCATTCATTCATTTCACGTGTTTTATTGTGAAATTCATCCCATATATATATATATATATATATATTAGTGATGTAGGTCACATCCGCATCCGCGGAACATCCGCACATTTCTCGCATCCGCATCTGCATCCGCACTTTGGACTGCGGATGTCGTGCGGATGTGGACCGTTGAGATAAAACGTCATTAATAAGCGGAAATTATCAAATTCTACTATAATAATAGAACTAGTTCATTGTGCGCAAAAGTGATGCAAGCGACAAGACGAGAGGCTGTTCTTGTATGAAGTTACTCTCTTGCAACCTACTTAGATCCACGTTACAAAGCTAAGTTATTTTCACCTAGTACATTAGAACGAGTTAAATCATCACTTGGCAAAGCAGTTGAAGAGCTTCAATCTCTTGAATCTGTCGCTTCGCCACCCACCAAAAAAATAAAAGTTTCAGTGACAGAACCAACACCTTCAACAAGCAAATCTATCACAGAATCTCTCTCTCAGTTTCTTGAGTCAAGCAGCGATGACGAGACCTACGCGATGTCAAAAGATGTAGTAAAAATGATCGAGAGCTATCACCAAGAAAAACGCCTGGCTGCATGTGACAATCCTATTAGTTGGTGGAAAAATACGCAGAATATCTATCCATACTTGAGTAAACTTGCAAGGAAACATTTAGCACGTCCTCCAACAAGCGTACCAAGCGAGAGATTATTTAGCAGTGCTGGATTAATATATGAAAAGAGAAACAGACTGGCAGCAGAAAAGGCAGAAAAATTAATGTTCCTTAAGCATAACCTTCCTATAATTAAGTTTGAATATTAAACGATGAACATCTTAGTTTACTTTATTTTAATTACTCATTTATAAATATGCCTAATAAAACTTTAAACTTAATATAAATAGTTATCAAGCTAATTAAAGATCTCTTTCTATAAGGGTGGAGGTTGGGGAAAGAGGTCGGGTAACACAATTATGGTTTCTAATTGTGGCTGAAACTCAACAAAATATGACGAATTTATTTGCAGACGAATTCACTAATTGATTTCTATATTAGTTAGATGCTTGCTATTATTTTATATGTTCAGGGAAAAGTACAGCAATTATTGTACAATTAATCAATTATACTACATTATAGCTACAGCTCTCTCTATATAATAACTTATTATATACGTTAAACACAACAAATCTCGAATATATCCTAAAAAATAACGAAAATGTAGACATCCGCATCCGCATCCGCGGATGTTGAAATCAAACATCCTCATCCGCATCCGCATCCGCGAATGTGAAAAAAATGACATCCGCTACATCACTAATATATATATATATATATATATATATATATATATATATATATATATATATATATTTGGATGAAAAAGAAAAAACTATAGTGTTTGTCATTTACCATTACTTATTCGGACTATAGTGGATTTAATTTTCCTAGAAGAGTTCCTTGTTCCATGCACAGTCTGTGTGTATATATATAACGTACTCGTTTCAAATTACATTATAATGATATAATGCAATACGATACAAGGTATTGGTTTAAAAAATATATATCACTGCTATATTACCTGATACGTAATAAAATATCCAAAGAACATTCCACAAGGGATTTGGATGTAATTCATAATCTACCTTGAATTATAGCATAGAATACACACACACACACACACACACACACACACACACACACACACACACACACAAAAATACAGGGTGGCGCCAAAGTCGCGCACCATAGGAATTTTCAGTGTTGACTATAATATAGAATTTTTTTTGTTTTAGATAAGGGATGGTTGCGAAATTCACAATAGACGGGAGGGTGAGCTTGGTTTTAATGTATGGAATACCAGGTACTACAAATCGATGAATCGGTTCAGAATTTATATTCCGTAGCAATTGATCGATTTGTAGTACCTGGTATTCTATACATTAAAACCAAGCCCACTCTCTCGTCTAGTGTTAATTTCGCAGCCATCCCTACCTAAAAGAAAAAATAATATATTATAGTCAACACTAAAAGTCCTATGGTGAGTGACTTTTGCGCCCCATATATATATATATATATATATATATATATATATATATATATATATATATGAAAATTATTTCACGAAAGTAACACGTGAAAAATATTTATGATGAATAAAACCACGAAGGAAAGGAAACACAAAATGGTGTTCAGTGTTCCTGAGGATGTCATTAGACGAAAGCGCTTGAGCACCATTTTGTGTTTCCTTTCCTTCGTGGTTTTATTCATCATATATATATATATATATATATATATATATATATATATATAATATGGCTGCAATGGGTGGCACCTTTTATCTGCAGAGATGCATTTGTTAATTGAGTGTCTGTATGTGGCTGCGTTTTCGTTGAAGAACGACAGACATGCGAGATCTGAATGTTAGTTAGTTCGTGTAACAGACACACAACAACGAACCAAAAAACCAAATAGGATGCAACCTTTTAATTTAAATTTAGACTGTCGTGCGTCTATGAAGTGTGGATCGCAAACTCCTGCTGCTTTCTGCATTAGGCGAAACCACTGTCTGTAAAATACTCGCGTATACACACACAGTGTGTGTATATATATATATATATATATAATATCATGCATGAATGAGTACGATTTTTCATGAAAGTATCCGCCCCCACTAGGGTTCGAACCAACACCATTTGAATAGAAGATGAGGGCGCTATCCACTACACTACGACGGGATTACCTCGTCATTACCTCGAGTGTAGAAGGGTTAACACGTAAAATGCCTCTGGACGTGAATGCGTTATGCGTTTTCTTGGTTGTTTAAATGCATGACAACGCGCGTTAACTTTCATCCAGCCGTAGTGTAGTAGCTGGCGCCCTCACCTACTATTGAAGAAGTGGTGGGATTTGAACTCTGGTGGGGCCGTTTTTTCATATATATGCTCCACCTTAGCATGGTCCCCTCAGAAACTTTTATACAATACACAGACCGTGTATGCAACGAGGAATTCTTCTAGGGAAATTAAATCCACTATAGTCCGAATAAGTAATGGTAAATGACAAACGCGATAGTTTTACTTTTTCATGATGGAAGTCACTAGCAAAGAGGCCTTTTTGGGGCGTCTTTGCTAGTGACTCGTTGCCCACGTTGGGCTTCCATCATGAAAAAGAAAAACTTTAGATTTGTTATTTAACATTACTTATTCAGATTATACTAGATTTAATTTTCCCAGAAGAGTTCTTTCTTCCATGCACGGTCTGTGTGTAATATAATATATATATATGTGTGTGTGTGTGTGTGTGTGTGTTAGTAAATACTCCTCCCTTATATAAATTAGATTGTTCTCTCGTTAAAATTCATTTAAATTCACCCTATACAACTTTCGTCGTAATTATAAAAACTGGATTTTCAACATCTAATAAAAATGTTTCAAATATTTGAAGACGTTATGCCTATATATATATATATATATATATATATGTGTGTGTGTGCAATAAAATCACAGAACAACACGTGATCTTTTTAATAAGCAAACAACCACAGGGAAAAGGAAAAAGAAACACGAAATCCGAGCGCTTTCGTGATATATTCACATCTTCAGGGACAAGAAAGAAAAGACAGAATTTATCAAGTAAATGAGTTAAATACACAAGCAAGCGAAAAATTCCCCAATCGGCAACTCAATTTAAAAAATAATAAAACAATCTAAAGATTTTTTCCCGATAGATAACTTAATCTAAAGGCTACTAAATTATTGAATACATAAAAACTATATAAATGAAATTAGACAATTAACATGTACACAGAACAAAAATTATTATAACAGTTATGAGAAATAGTATTTAATTAAAACAGGCAATTAAGTGGCAAGAATCTAAGGAAACAAAAGACATGGTGCAATCGTCGTCACGTGCTCCTTCCAGAATATTTCGAATATCTAAGAACAATCTAAAAATTTTTTCAATAGATAACCTGTTCAAAAGTCTAATAAACTATCAAGTACATAAAGACTATATAAAAGAAATAATACAATTAAAATGTACACATAAAAATGTTAACAATTATTAAAATAATATTTATTTAATTAAAGCAAACAATTAAGATTAAGTGGCAAGAATGCGGTCAAAATAATACACCACCTTTCTAACAATGTACGAGTCTAATTTATAAAGTCCAGGGCTGATATTAAGAACAAAATCAGCATTATTCTTGATCACACTCGATTCAAGTATATTTCTACTAACAATAGATTTACTCAAACTTAATTTGGAGGCATTTTTCCGGTCAATGGGATGATTAGTATCTCTTACGTGAATGAAAATGGTGTTAGATTCCTGACCGGTTCTTATACTGTATTTTGCTGTTAATACGTAACTCAAGCGTCTTGCCAGTTTGACCAATGTAAAATTTATTACATATTGTGCATAGAATTTTATATACACAACCCTGTTCACTTAAAGGGGAGTTTTTAATCAATGAATTCTTAATTACATCTAAATTTCTGAACGCGATATTTACGTTAAAAGTCCTCAGCAGTTTCGGCAGATCAAGGAAATTTTCTCTAAATGGTAACGCTAAGACATTTTTTGTGGTATAAGAAGTCTTGTCTTTTACCTCGTAGAAGATTTTCTTTGCCATTTTTAAAGATTTATATATGCAGTTCTTTGTATATTTTAAATCAAACGCAATTTTATATATTTTACTAATTTCATCATCAATGAACTCTGGGCTACAAATCGTAAGCATCTTAGGAACAAAGTAGAAAAAACGGTTCGTTTTACGTTAATGTGGTGAGCCGAATAATAACGTATATAGGAACAATTATTAGTGGGTTTTCTGTAAATATTGTACTTAAACTTTTTTCCAGACCTATATAACTTATTAAAACATCTAAAAATGGGATCGATGAGTCTTTTTCTATTTCAACCGTAAAATTGATGGAGGGAGTTAAATTATTAAGTTTGGGTAGAATTCATTGAGATTTAAAGTTTCTGGCCAAAGACAAAGAACATCATCTACTACCAAACCACGGAACGTAATTTGGCAGAATCTTCCTTAATAATTTACTTTCAAAAAACTCCATATGTAAGGTTACTAAAATGGGAGAGAGGGGTTTCCCATAGCCATACCAAAATTTCTGCCTAAAATTCATATTAAACACAAATTTCGAGTCTACTATGCACAGCTTAATTAATTCTATAATTGTAGTAACGGGTAATGGCAAATTATGCTTAACCAATTCTTCCGAAAGAAAAAACTAATAGATCCTCACCGGGACGGGACTCTCGTAAATAAAAGGTAACATCAAAGCTTACCAATCTAAAATTGTAATTGACAATGATACTATTTAATTTTTCTACAAGGTCTACATTATATTTATGTGTGATTGTGAAATTGTACCCAGGAAAGGATTAATGATGGATACAAGCCATTTGGACAGCTTATATGAGGATAGATCCTATAGAGCTAACAATAGCCTGCAGGATTATTTGGCTTATAAGTTTTAATCAGACCATACATATAGGGTAATGATGGCGAAGTACTCAAAAATTGTTTAAATAATATTTCTTTACCCTTCAAAAGTTGCTTAATTTCTTGTTAAATGCACTGTCACTGTTTCAGGGGATTGTTCCTTAATTTCACGTAAGTGTCCGAGTCATTCAAAAGATCACATTTTTCTAGGTAAACTTCTTTATTGAGGATCACTAAGGCATTTGATTTATCGGCTTTGGTTATATGTAGAGTCTGATCTTTTCTTAAAGACTCATAAGAATCGAAAAACCTCCGTGGTCAATTTGCAATAGAAGGTTTAGACATGGCACCATATACTAACTAGACCTTTACAAATATTCACATCCTCTATAGGTAAATCATATATATTTCTTCCTAAGTTGGCAGAAAGTCTTAGCTATTTCTACATAGTCCACATCCTTTTAGCTGCTGAAAAATTTATTCCGTATCCAAGAGCCGTAACCGTTATTTTATTTAAACACTTTATCTGATAGATTTATCACAAATCCGGGGTTAGCATCCTTAGTCCAATCACTTCTTTCAATTAGAATTTGTAATTTAATATCCAGTTTTCTTTCCACAACACTACACTCTCGTCTAAGTTTGTTTATAACAATAGTCCAGTAAACGCTGTTCCATTCAGGTGCAATTGCCCTGTCAAAAACTATATCTTCCGCCCTGGTAACTTTAAAAGTTTTTTCGACTTCAATTAGTAATTTCTATATGCTTCTGCAACACTATTCTCTGGAATTCATCGAAGGGGCGATCTCCAAATTCAGAAGTCTATTAGGGAGTAAAGAGGTGGGGAGAACTGTTCATTAGGACATCTTCTTAGAAATATCAGGTGAACTTTCGCTTGTGCGACTTAACTAAAGCCGAACAAAGGTAGAAACAAACAGTGCTAGGCCAAGGAAGAAAGAAGAGAAGGTCTCGAAGTGGCGCGTGGTATCCATTACGCATAAAATCACAGAACACACCATTTTCAACGCTATCTGCACCTAATTTCGTATAGGAAGGCATGCGAGAATTGGCTCGAAACGTCGTTGAATTAACTGTCATTTCTTAAACTGTTTCAATTTTTTCTTTAAATTATTTTATTTTATTTTAATTTTGTAATTGTGAGACTTTCCTTTAATCTCTCGAGTGCAAAATTATCTCGTAAACAAAGAATCAAGTGCAATAATGGTTAAAACTTTTAACTAACCAACTAACTAACTAACGCTAACTATATATATATATATATATATATTATATATATATATATAATATATATATATATATAATATATATATATATATATAATACCAAAGTTTATTTCATTTAAATGTGCAAATGTGCTTATTTCTAGGAAATGATTTAGTATTTTACAAACTATAGCGTCAGTAATCAGCTGAGTCATAAAAATAAATAACGGTGTAATCAGAATGCATTCAATACAATTTTTTTATTTTACTATCCTTCCTGTTTTTTCCTGAGAGAGAGAGAGAGAGAGAGAGAGATGCTTATTAACACAAACACATTAAAAGAAATTAAAATAATTTCGGTTGTGGCATGAAAGAGTCATAAAAATAAGCTAAGATAAAACAGAGGAAGATTTTACATTACTCGAGTTCGAATTTACACTCGAAAACAGGTACGTGAAATATATATATATATTACATACATATATATATATATATATCGTAAAGAAACGACGCTTTATAGGAATATTCCGCCGCAAGACGAGAGAGAGAAAACGGAACAAATGAAAAAAATGAAGTAACCACCTGGGAATCGAACCCGGGATCTTCCGATGCCGGTCAGACGCGATACCATTACACATGGACTTCACTCTTCCAAATGCCGTAATTCTTCTACATACTCGCAGAAACCAATGCCCCAAGGGGGCACCTCCCGCATGCCGTAACATTATATACATTCAACTGCAAAGAACACGCAGTATAAATAAACGTAAAGAACGACGCTTGATAGGAGATATTCCGCGCAAGACGAGAGAGAGAAAAACGGAACAAATGAAAAAATGAAGTAACCACCTGGGAATCGAACCCGGGATCTCCGATTGCCGGTCAGACGCGATACCATTACCCCATGGACTTCACTTCCAAATGCCGTAATTCTTCTACATACTCGCAGAAACCAATGCCCAAGGGGGCACCTCCCGCATGCCGTAACATTAATATACATTCAACTGCAAAGAACAGCAGTATAAATAACGTAAAGAACGACGCTTGTATAGGAGATATTCCGCGCAAGACGAGAGAGAGAAAACGGAAACAAATGAAAAAATGAAGTAACCACCTGGGAATCGAACCCGGATCTTCCGATTGCCGGTCGACGCGATACCATTACACCATGGACTTCACTCTTCCAAATGCCGTAATTCTTCTACATACTCGCAGAAAACAATGCCCAAGGGGGCACCTCCCGCATGCCGTAACATTATATACATTCAACTGCAAAGAACACGCAGTATAAATAACGTAAGAACGACGCTTGTATAGGAGATATTCCGCGCAAGACGAGAGAGAGAAAACGGAACAAATGAAAAAATGAAGTAACCACCTGGGAATCGAACCGGGATCTTCCGATTGCCGGTCAGACGCGATACCATTACACATGTATCGGTCTGACCGGCAATCGGAAGATCCGGGTTCGATTCCCAGGTGGTTTACTTCATTTTTCATTTGTTCCGTTTTCTCTCTCTCGTTGCGCGGGAATATCTCCTATACAAGCGTCGTTCTTTACGTTATTTATACTGGTGTTCTTTGCAGTTGAATGTATAAATGTTACGGCATGCGGGAGGTGCCCCCTTGGGGCATTGGTTCTGCGAGTATGTAGAAGAATTACGGCATTTGGAAGAGTGAAGTCCATGGTGTAATGGTATCGCGTCTGACCGGCAATCGGAAGATCCCGGGTTCGATTCCCAGGTGGTTACTTCATTTTTTCATTTGTTCCGTTTCTCTCTCTCGTCTTGCGCGGAATATCTTCCTATAAAGCGTCGTTCTTTACGTTATTTATACTGCGTGTTCTTTGCAGTTGAATGTATATAATGTTACGGCATGCGGGAGGTGCCCCCTTGGGGCATTGGTTTCTGCGAGTATGTAGAAGAATTACGGCATTTGGAAGAGTGAAAGTCCATGTTGTAATGGTATCGCGTCTGACCGGCAATCGGAAGATCCGGGTTCGATTCCCAGGTGGTTACTTCATTTTTTCATTTGTTCCGTTTTCTCTCTCTCGTCTTGCGCGGAATCTCTCCTATACAAGCGTCGTTCTTTACGTTATTTATACTGCGTGTTCTTTGCAGTTTGAATGTATATATATATATATATACACAGGTTTCATAACATGTGGGACGCACTTTTCAGGATGGATTCAGGACCTGAAAACAATGAAAAAAAGTTTATATAAACATATGCCTGAAATCGCTTTGTTTCCGAGTTACAGCCGTTGTGTGTTTCAGCAAGTATCCGCCTTACCTTTAAGGAAGTGCTCAAAATGACCGCCTTGCGCTTGAATGCACGCCTGAACACACCTCGTCATAGACTGCCTGACGCGTTCAAACATTCCAGGTACTGCTCGGATTTTCTGGCATCTTGTTCTACACGTTGCGAAGCATTTCAACGTTGCCAATGGATGTCACGTAAACGATGGATTTCAGATGACCCCACAGGTAAAAATTTCTTGTAAAGGCAGCCTCATCAGAAAACTACATGGAGGATAGAAAAAGAGAATCGCGAGCACACTGTTGAAGGAACCAAGTGCAAAAAAGCCTCTCGTGGTGGGGAAATCAGCTTCAATAAGGCCCTGCACTCTCTAATGTAATATGGGTAAAACTGTTGTTCCCATAAAATATCCACACAGTCGTATATCTTACACCTCTGCGCTGCTATCCTTCGGATCTGACACCAGGATGTTCCTCCACACTTTAATCTTCTTTGAAGATATCCACCGCAACATCACTCGTGCTCCTTAATCCTTGGGCAGCTGGTTAAACAGTCTTGGTCGTCTCACAACAAAAATATTTTCCTTCAGGGTTGAGGATTTCCCTCTCTAGCCTTTAATTTGGAACACGACACAGTCTTCCTTTTCTATTTTCCACTGTTGTTTGGGGGGAGGGGGTTATAGGGTTCAGAGTAACACTAGGGGCTAGTTCCTCCATTATTTTTCCAAGTGTAAATGATGGGTACCTCTCTCTTCTTTTTTCCAGTGAATATAAATTTAATTCATGTGACCTTTCCCAGTAATTAGTTCTTTGCATCCATTGATGTTAGTGGAAGCTTCTCTGAATCCCTTCTGGCTGATTAAGGTCTCTTTTTATATGGATAATAATTGTTTTCAATAGAGGATCATTATATTCCTATCCCTTCGTTTAAAGGTTCTCAGTATCTGTCCAAGTATTCTTTTTGCTATGTTTACCGCTATCTTATTTTGTGTTTCAAATTTCGCGTCATCAGTCATTATAACACCTAAATCTTTTACTTTAGAATTTCTCCGAATTTCCTGTCCAATTGGGGTATAGTATTCCATGGATTTTAGGTCCTCCCTTCTTCCATACCTTAATAGTTGAAATTTCTCATTGTTAAATTTCATATGTTGCCTTCAGCATCGTAGATTCTGTTCATATCTGTTTGTAAAGCTCCTATATCCTCTGCGTTTCTTATTTTTCTACAAATCCTTGCGTCATCGGCAAACGATGTTACTGTGCTGTCATTGGTAACGTCCTTTTCTATGTCAGTTAGCATGATTATGAAGAGTAATGAGCTAATACAGTTCCCTTGTGGTGCTGACTAAAAACTTCTGATTCTGATGAAGATATTCCTCTAACTGTAATGACTTGCTGTCGCTCACTAAGGAAATTATATGTCCATTTTCCTACATTTCCATATATTTCAGTTTATGTGCTATGATTCCATGGTCACACTCGTCGAATGTCTTGGCAAAAATCTGTGATATTACATCATAGTTTTCATTACTTTCAAGTGCATCAATAATGTTGTTATAGTGTTCCATTAGTCGTGATAATCATGATCCGCCTGACCGGAATTCCACGTTGGTTATCATTTAATTTTTTCCGCGTTTCAAAGTCAGATTTTTTTTCTCTTAATTCTTTCAAAATACATACGTAATTTGTTGCGAAAGTAACTTAGTAAAGAAATACAAACAGCTCTCTTTAATCCACAAAAAAAAAATTAATTGTTTTTCTCCATAAATTTCTCGATATTTCATGAGCATTGTAGCCCCTTAAACGACAATTTATTGCGGGATATCTTTAGCATGGAGTAAGTTATTTAATCTAAATTTTACCTACATACAGAAACACCCGATATTCATTGTCATATTTTACTTTTATTTTGTGTCTTGTCTGAAAAAATCAATGCCCGGCAAATATAATCGTTTTAGCACTTTATAAATACACTATTGATTCAGTTCATAAGCCATATCTTCTCCTCTCTCTCCTCTCTCTCTCTCTCTCTCTCTCTCTCTCTCTCTCCTCTCTCTCTCTCTCTCTCTCTCTCTCTCCTCTCTCTCTCTCGAAAGTCAGAGAACTATCGTCCCATTAGTCTCACTTCAGTTGTAGGTAAATTATTAGAGGGGATAAAAGCGGATAGGATCGTTGACCATTTGGATTCCTACAAAGCTTGCTTGGGGACTCCCAACATGGGTTTAGACGGCATAGGTCGTGTCTCACCAACTTGCTCGAGTTTTTCCACGTCATGTTGGGTGAGTACGATAAGAGTAGGGCGATGATATACTTTATCTCGACTTTCAGAAAGCCTTTGATAAGGTAACATCACCGCCGGCTAATGCGAAAGTGCGCGCGCTGGGTATCGGTGGGAAATAGGTAGGTGGATTGAAAACTGGCTGAAGAATAGGCGGCAGAGGGTTGTAATTAAAGGTGCTAGTTCGGGTTGGGCCTCGGTCACTAGTGGGGTTCCTCGGTTCCGTTTTGGGGCCGCTGTTGTTTATCATTTACATAAATGATATCGACGGTGGCATCGTCAGTCGGATCGCCAAATTCGCTGATGACTCCAAGCTTGGGGCCAATGTTGGGACGCCCGAAGCGATCGAGGAAACTGCGTGCGGACCTAGGTAGGATAGGAGAGTGGTCCGAAAAATGGCAAATGCCGTTTAACTTGGGTAAATGCAAAGTGATGCACATTGGCTACGCCAATCCCAAGTCGGACTACTCGATGTTGGGTAGTAATATCGAGGTGACTGATTTAGAAAAGGACTTGGGTGTGCTAATTAGCAGCGACCTTAAGTTACGAAACAGTGTGTAGAGGTGAAAAGAAAGCCAGAAAAACTATTGGGTTATATCAGGAGGCAATTTCAGTTTCGGAACGAGGAGATGCGCTCACTGTACAATTCCCTTGTTCGGCCGCACCTGGAGTATGCTGTGCAGTTCTGCGTCGCCCACCCTCAGGAAAGATATTGAGAGGCTGGAGCGAGTGCAGGCGAGGGCCACAAAGTTAATCCCTTCCTTTAGGCATATAGGCTACAATCGACGGTTACGCGCCCTGAACTTGTTTTCGCTTGAAACTCGGAGGCTGCGCGGTCAACTGATCGAGGTTTTCAAGCTCTACGCGGGTTGAACGATGTCGATTTTAGAAGTATGTTTAGTTTAAATGATAACCCAACTCGCAACAATGGTTGGAAGTTGGATTTGAAACGGTTTAGGACTAGTGTGTGTGGAATTACTTTACGTATAAGATCTGTGACACATGGAACAGGTTACCTTCGGAAGTTGTGAACAGTTCCTCTGTGGATCAGTTCAAGAAAAGGGTGACCAAATCTTGCACACTATTTGAGTGTGTACAAAATTTTCCCTGGCACCCGTTGCCATTGGTACCTCCTCGGTATGGGCCGCAAGGCCTTTTGAGGTACTTCTTTTCCTTGTAACTCCTCCTTGTAACTCTCTCTCTCTCTGGCTACAGTCTTCAACAAATCGTTGGAGACGGGCCAGGTGCCTGGTAACTGGAGGGAAGCCAACGTGACCCCTATCTTTAAGAAAGGGGATCACGAAAGTCCAGGGAACTATCGACCCATTAGTCTCACTCCAGTTGTAGGTAAATTATTAGAGGGGATAATAGCGGATAGGATCGTTGACCATTTGGATTGGTACAAGCTGCTTGTGGACTCCCAACATGGGTTTAGGGATAGGTCGTGTCTCACCAACTTGCTCGAGTTTTTCCACGTCATGTTGGGTGAGTATGATAAGAGTAGGGGCGAATTGATATACTTTATCTCGACTTTCAGAAAGCCTTTGATAAGGTACCTCACGCCGGCTAATGGCGAAAGTGCGCGCGCTGGGTATCGGTGGAGAAATAGGTAGGTGGAGTGAAAAGTGGCTGAGGAATAGGCGGCAGAGGATTGTAATTAAAGGGGCTAGTTCGGGTTGGGCCTCGGTCACTAGTGGGGTTCCTCAGGGTTCCGTTTGGGGCCACTGTTGTTTATCATTTACATAAATGATATCGACGGTGGCATCGTCAGTCGGATCGCCAAATTCGCTGATGACACCAAGCTTGGGGCCAATGTTGGGACGCCCGAAGCGATCGAGGAACTGCGTGCGGACCTAGGTAGGATAGGAGAGTGGTCCGAAAAATGGCAAATGCCGTTTAACTTGGGTAAATGCAAAGTGATGCACATTGGCTACGCCAATCCCAAGTCGGACTACTCGATGTTGGGGAGTAATATCGAGGTGACTGATTTAGAAAAGGACTTGGGTGTGCTAATTAGCAGCGACCTTAAGTTTACGAAGCAGTGCGTAGAGGTGGAAAAGAAAGCCCAGAAACTATTGGGTTATATCAGGAGGCAATTTCAGTTTCGGAACAAGGAGATTGTGCTCTCTCTGTACAATTCCCTGGTTCGGCCGCACCTGGAATATGCTGTGCAGTTTGGTCGCCCACCCTCAGGAAAGATATTGAGAGGCTGGAGCGAGTGCAGGCGAGGGCCACAAAGTTAATCTGTTAGGCATATGGGCTACAATCGACGGTTACGCGCCCTGAACTTGTTTTCGCTGGAAACTCGGAGGCTGCGTGGTCAACTGATCGAGGTTTTCAAGCTCTTACGCGGGTTCAACGATGTCGATTTTAGAAGCATGTTTAGTTTAAACGATAACCCAACTCGCAACAATGGTTGGAAGTTGGATTTGAAACGGTTTAGGACTAGTGTGTGTGGGAATTACTTTACGTATAAGATCTGTGACACGTGGAACGGGTTACCTTCAGAAGTTGTGAACAGTTCCTCTGTGGATCAGTTCAAGAAAAGGTTAGACCAAATCTTGCACACTATTTGAGGGTGTAGAACATTTTCCGTGGCACCCGTTGCCATTGGTACTTCCTCGGTATGGGCCGCAAGGCCTTTTGAGGTACTTCTTTTCCTTGTAACTCCTTGTAACTCTCAGGAAAGATATTGAGAGGCTGGAGCGAGTGCTCTCTCTGTACAATTCCCTGGTTCGGCCGCACCTGGAGTATGCAGTGCAGTTCTGGTCGCCCACCCTCAGGAAAGATATTGAGAGGCTGGAGCGAGTGCAGGCGAGGGCCACAAAATTAATTCCTTCCGTTAGGCATAGGGCTACAATCGACGGTTACGCGCACTGAACTTGTTTTCGCTGGAAACTCGGAGGCTGCGCGGTCAACTGATCGAGGTTTTCAAGCTCTTACGCGAATTCAACGATGTCGATTTTAGAAGCATGTTTAGCTTAAATGAAACCCAACTCGCAACAATGGTTGGAAGTTGGATTTGAAACTGTTTAGGACTAGTGTGTGTGGGACTACTTTACGTATAAGATCTGTGACACGTGGAACAGGTTACCTTCAGAAGTTGTGAACAGTTCCTCTGTGGATCACTTCAAGAAAAGGTTAGACCAAATCTTGCACACTATTTGAGGGTGTAGAAAATTTTCCTTGACACCCGTTGCCATTTGTACCTCCTCGGTATGGGCCGCAAGGCCTTTTGAGGTACTTCTTTTTCTTGTAACTCCTTGTAACTCTCTCTCTCTCTCTCTCTCTCTCTCTCTCTCTCTTCTCTCTCTCTCTCTCTCTCTCTCTCTCCTCTCTCTCCTCTATATATATATATATATATAAAACTGTTTCTGCGGAGGTAATTATATATGTTTTGTTTCCATGATCCAAATCTTGTCTGGGAGGGTTCAAACAAGTTCCATTATTTATATACATGTATATAAAATTCTCTAATTACATTGTAATTTTTGTAACTGTTTCGGATCTACTTAAAAAATGTATTTAAAATGCAGGAAAATAACGGATGTTAATCGTGATTCAAAGAATTTTTCTCTTTACGACAGTCAGATTCTTAAACTCTGAATCTAATTATTTAACGCAAACTAAAATTCGATTACGTGTAATTGATTGATACGAAGGACCTTAAAACCTACAGAAATACTTTTTAAAAAGATGTTAACTTCTGACGCATCTTTGCTATTTTTTATTTTTTTAAACCACCATTTAATGTTATATATATCCTTAATTAAGTGGTCATAACTTGCCATTGGAATGGGCCAGACGACTTCATTCAGGATAAACGTTGTTCCGTTTATACTAATAATAATAATAACAATTTACCTTAAGTAGAAGGATAGTCGCGTTTAGGTAATAAAAATAGGAAAGAATACGTTATTTTCTTTCTTGTAAGTTGGAGTAGGTAAGACAGTATCTAGTTTTCCCTGCATTTATATTCCATCCTTTTACGTCTATTAACTACTTCAGAAGCAAAAATAATAGCATTAATAGCATATATATATATATATATATATATATATATATATACACTTTTCAACCTTTCAAATGTTTCGTGTGATGATTCCTCATTTCACGAAGGTCAAGCTTGTCGCACCTCTCTCTCTGTATATATATATATATATATATATATAAGCAAACAACCACAGGGAAAAGGAAAAAAAAACTAATTCCGAGCGCTTTCGTGATATATTCACGTTATTTGCTTATTAATAAGATCACGTGTTATTTTGTGATTTTACTGCATATTATATATATATAATATATATATATATATATATATATATATATATATATATATATATATTAGGGTGGTCCTCAAAAACGAATTTTTTATTTTACTGCTCCCACCCGATAAAGTAGTTCCACTTCATAAAAAAATTATTTTGGCAAAGTTTTTACCAGATCCGATAATATTTAGGGGTGGCTGTCAAACTTTAAAGTTTGAACGAAATCCTTAAAATGGGCAAAATCTGCAGCATCTAAATTTGCTGGCCACTTGTGGTACCTATCTGAGGAAATGGTGGGATTGGCACTGTTTGATGCTTCTGTATCAGTAGACACAAAAAGATTAATTGTAAAGGGAATTAATGAGACAGAAGGCAGCCTAAAATGTCCTAAACGTGTGAGCCTTCGTCAAGATCATCTCCCAACATTGGATTCCTTGAGCACGAGAAACTCTTTCAAGCTTATACGGGCCCTCAATATCAATACTGCATTTATGCAAAAAGACCCGTCAACATGGGACTCAGATGATGAGTTTCAAGAGGCTCTTCGGAAAGTTGAAAACATCAAGGTCGTGAACGACAATGCCGAACGCGGGATTGCACTTATCCAGGATTATAGTGGAAAACACACTAAGAATGAAGAACAACTTCAATACCTATTGAAAGTCGTGGAGCAACACAGGAAGAAATATCCTGAACCTACTAAGAAGATCTTAAACAGTGAGCTACAGTGAGTGGTCTTGCCAGCCATGACGATTCAAAATTGTACGTCATCAGTGTTATGTATAACGCTTATAATTTAAAATATATATGCAAAATAAAAATCTTTTAACTACACATTATATCAGTGGTTCCAAGTGGTGATCCATGGATCCCTGGGGGCCAACTGAGATTGTTCAGGGGGTCAATAGAAAACCCCCGCCTTGCAGTTTTGTGGTAACTTCAAGCTTCGACAGCCACCTCTAATTATTATCCGATCGAGCTCAAATTGAAGCAGAATTATTTTCTTATTAAGTGGAACAACTTTATTGGGTGGGAGCATATAAATTACCAAAAACAAATATCGCCTCTATAAGGGAGGACCACCCTAATATATATATATATATATATATATATATTATATATATATATAATATATATATATATATATATATATATATATATATGAGTCATATCCCAATTTGCAATGTTTTCATTGTTGCATCATAGACTACAGAACGACAAACTAACAAATACCCTAAGAGCCACTCTAGGTTAGTACTAGTAGTAGCAGTGGTAAACCTTTTATTAGTGTAAATATAAAGTGCAGAAAATGACCGTGATCGAACTATCCTAATTAAGTTTCTGTTTCTTTACTTCAGGATATGTAGAAAAAAGTCCACCCGAGGTTAGCTATAAAGCGGAGATACTGTATGGATTTAAAGAACAAAGAGCGTCAGATATAGCGTGTAGTGTACACACACACACTCTCCATATATATATATATATATATATAATATATATATATATATATACTGGTCTTTTTATCATTTATATATTAAAAGCAGAGCCCCACATGGCCTCGGCCGTATCATTCCTTAGTTAGTTGGTTGATTGGAAGCTCTCATAATCTGTAACTCTCTTAAGAGCCCTTCCAATATATATATATATATATATATATATATATATATATATATATATATATATATAATATATATATATATATGGTGATCCAGAAAGGTGTCCCACAAAAATATTTATGTAACAAGTTATTTCCGGGGAAACCTTTTTGAATGAACACACACATATATATATACTGTACATATATATTAATATATATATATATATATATATATATTTTTTTTTTTCCTTCAGAAAGCCTTTAAAGAGGGTATCAGCTGGGCATGAAGTGGTTTTTAAGGAGGGTATGATAATGCTTTCATTTTGGCGCTTGCTCAGATTGGCATCGATATTAGCCTTCATTTGATATCGTGTGTAATAATTTGAAGGAACAAATCAAAACGGATTATAAAGCAAGAAAATAAAATATAAAGAAATCACTAAACACACACACACACACACATGGTGTCTATTACTGGGTTTCTATTACTATTACTTTTGATTCCTTCTATTACTATTATTTTAATTTTCATCTATTACTATTACTATTACTTGGTCATCTGTTACTGTTAATATTAATATTACTTTTGTATGTGGGGTACCTCACTCATTTGAAAAGAATCTTTATGTCTATTTAAATGCAATTAAATATTTGTTTCAACCAAATCATTACAATTTCAGAGACTGTACGTCTTCATCAATTTTACTTTATTCAAGGAAAAATCTGCCACAATACTACTATTACCCCATGTCACACACACACACACACACACACACACACACACACACACACATATATATCGTAGGCGGGTGAGCCCAGATTTGGATTAAAATATGGGGGCATCTTTTGGATAGATCCGAATTGGGATTCGAAAAATTTTCTGAGGATTCAAAGATTTAAATTAGGATTAAAAATATAATGTTTTAGGGTTGTTCAACCTCCCTCATAACGGTAAAAGTCAGACGGAGGTGACCTTCAGCTTTACGTGGGATCCAAACCAGGGGTTGATACATCATCCGATCGTAAAGAACGATCATCTTTCAACTACTAAACAGACCCAATGTCGCTTAACTTCGTTGATCGAACGGGAAACGGTGTTTCGACGTGGCCACGACGGGTGGCGACGTACGGTTCATTATTTTAGTCTTTCAAAATATTTTATTTCCTTTTATGTATTTACAAAAAGTGTTTCCTAATTTTTTTTAAAGTTTATTCGACATTCTTATTCATCATAAAATTGTCCACAAAATTTTATAATTTGTTTCGTAATTTTAAAATTTATGGATGACAAATTCCCCTCATATAAAAAATTAAAAAAAAAATTATAATTTGGAATGAGTAAACGGTTAATTGGTTTGGGTGAGTGTGATTGAAAAGATGCTCGATTTGAGTGGAAACTTTCGAATCAAGGATGATTGCCAAAGAATGATGTTAATGTTTTAAAGAGAAATACTTTACGTTAAATGAGTGCAACGGAGGAGCAAAAACTCTTTAAAGATTCAACGATTGGACCACAAAAGAAAAAATAATTATAAAACATGAGAAAGCCGAGCGGATAATTGTGGATTTGAGAAGCGAGACAAATGAAAATGTTAAATCGAAAGACTTCAAGATCCCTAAAATCAATTATGATCCAAACCATATCCAGAGAATTCCGAATTAAGCTTATTACGGAGACAGCCAGTTCTGTATCTGGGTTTGATGCTAGAGATGGATTTATCAGAGCTAGAATTAAATCTCGCGGTTTAATGCCAAAAATGGAGACCAAAAAGGATTTTCCCTTTAGTTTCTTGGACTAAGTATTGTATTGTATAATTGTATTATATAATCCTATGTAAGGTTCCGTATACTATTGTACAATCCTATTAAGGTTCCACACACACACACATATATAATCCTATGTAAAGTTCCGTATACTATGTAAACAATAAAAATGTGGAACATTTATTGATAATTTTATTTTCACTTTACGTTTTTAATTTTTAATGTTAATATTGTAACTGGAGGGCAACCAAAAACTGTAATATAGGTTTCGAAAAAAAAAAAGAAATCAAATTGTGCTCAAAATTAAATGTACTAGACAACTTTTGATTTTAATGGGGTCATCCCTATGACATTTTATTGTAGAATTCTTGGTTTTCACTCTGGACTTATCATGTCCAATTAGTGGCAGTCATTTTGGATTTTGGCAAAAACGGGACGGGTTGAGTCATCTCAGAAATTTATTGTTTTTATTAGTCTCTTTGGACAAAAATACGATAAAATTTGAGTATGCCTAAACAAAATAATTCTGTTTATCAAGTTTCACTCCGCCCCAATATATAAGTTCGTCGTACAAGAGAACCCATAAAGCACTTTAACATCAATTTTTTTAAAATACTTAAACCTTACCAGTGTAAAGTAATAATGGCGCACTCCCTTCTGATACTCTGAGCATGTCATTTTTTATGTACTCATTTCATAGTGTAGTGGCTCAACAAACTTAAAATGCAGAGTAAAGCGCGCGCGCGCGCGCACACACACACACACACACATATATATATATATATGTACAGGGCGTCCCAAAAAAATGTATACACACTTTAACAGCTGATAGCTCAATTGATGTTTCTTTCTTTCCAAGTTAAACCCATTAGAATTAATAATGGCAGTCAGACTAAGCTTTGAACAAAGGAAATTCATTCTAAAATGCTACTGGAAGTGTGAAAACGCAGTTGAAGTGCAAAGACAGTTTAGGAGGGAGTTTCAAACAGATCCACCAACGCGACTTACCATCACTCGAATTAGAGATAAGTTTGAAGCCGATGGAACTGTTCAGAATGTCCACAAGAAGCGTTCCGGAA
The DNA here is from genome assembly GCA_023014485.1 of Bathynomus jamesi. NCBI lineage: Eukaryota > Metazoa > Arthropoda > Malacostraca > Isopoda > Cirolanidae > Bathynomus > Bathynomus jamesi. Next base: position 273,431 of record JAJOZX010001716.1, on the reverse strand, counting down.
GACCACGGACATCGACAAGCACCACAAAGCAAGAAAGAGTACTGGAAACGTATCACCAAAGTCCAAGAAAATCTATGCGGCAAGCGAGTCGTGAGGTAGGAATTTCAGAATCGTCTGTCCAACGCATTTTGAAGCGCTGTCAATGGAAAAGTTACATTCCAAGATTAGTCCATGCTATTAATGAAGATGATGATCCGGACCGAAGAGTGGAGTATTGCGAGTGGTACTTGGCACGATGTGGATGTGGACTGGACGAAGGGGTTTCGTAGAATACCCTCCGCGTTCACCAGACCTCACACCACTAGACTTTTTTTTATGGGGATACTTAAAAGACAAAGTCTACGCTATAAAACCTGCAACAGTCGCTGAATTGAGAGCAGCCATTGAACGAGAATGCACACAAATACCAAACGAAATGTTTCGTGATGTTTGCGATTCCATTGCTTCGCGTTATCAGCAGTGCCTGGACCAGAACGGACGTCAGTTTGAAAACAGGAGTTGACAAAACAATTAAATAATGTCTGTAGATTCTATTACATTTTGAAAATGAAATGTATTTTAATAAACACTGCCTTTATAATTATTTAAAGTGTGTATACATTTTTTTGGGACGCCCTGTATATATATATATATATATATATATATATATATATATATATATATATATATATATATATATATATATATATATATTTATTTCAACTGCATAGAACACGCAGTATAATTAACGTAAAGAACGACGCTTATATATATATATTATATATATATATATATAATATATATATATATATATATATATATATATATATATATTATATATATATATGATACACACAGACCGTGCATGGAACAAGGAACTCTTCTGGGAAAATTAAATCCACTATAGTCCGAATAAGTAATGGGAAATGACAAACACTAGTTTTTTCTCATGATGTTAACCCGACGTGGGCAACGGGTCGGGCAACGGGTCGTTGCCCACGTTGGGTTAACATCATGAAAAAGAAAAACTATAGTGTTTGTCATTTACCATTACTTATTCGGACTATAGTGGATTTAATTTTCCCAGAAGAGTTCCTTGTTCCATGTACGCTGTACGGTCTGTGTGTATCATGAAAGAGAACCTCTGTAGTCCGGTAGCACAGACCCTGATTTTACTGGAACCCTGCATTGTTTGTTATAAAGCAAATTTTTACATATTTTGAAAGCTTATACCACCCCATTCAAGAATCCATCGGGTGTACACCTGACCCCCGCTTGGCTTTTTCAATATGGCCGCCGAAACTGAAAAATCCCATATCTACAGATCTACAGAGCTAAGGCTAACAAAGACCCTAAGATCCACTCTAAGGTTAGCCCGAGAGAAAGGAAAGAGTAGGGGTTAAGAGAAGAAAAAAGGGGTTAAGTAAGTAGCAACACCTATCACTCATGGGTTAACATTCATTCAGAAAAAGAGAAAAAGACTCACCATCATCATCCGCCGGCCACTGCCGACAAGTCAGAAAAATAGTCGGAGAGAATAGGAAAGAGGTGAAAGATGAAAAGAAGTAAAATAAGAACACTTACAAACCATGCAAACACAGTCTTAACTCAGTCATACCATGCAAACTACAGACATGCAAGTAAGGAGAGGATAAGAAAAAAAAATAGGTAAAGTTAAACAAAAAGTGGGTTAGTTTACTCTACGAGCTACATCTACGTTCATGTTAGTCTAATTTTTTTTTTTTATTGCTGGCATCACACGCTGGCATTAAATCGTCAACAGACTCATCTCGACCACCACCCCAGAGCTCCTGTTACTAATTGTTTTTTTTATTTTAAACAACGTTAATATTTTTAAAATGCCTATCTAAACGGTTCTTAAACATATTAACGCTGGTAGAATTAACGACTGACGCGGGAAGATTATTCCATTTATCAATTACTTTAAACGTAAAGAAGTTTTTAGCGATATTAATAATGAAACGTCTGCCACGCAACTTAAATCCGTTATTACGAGTATTGCTATTATCGAAAGTGAACAGTTTGTCAAAATTTACGTTATCGATGTTATTAACGATTTTGAAAACTTCAATAAGCTCCCCTTAATCTCCTAGTTTCGAGTGAATGCAAGTCTAACTCTTTAATCCTATATTCATAAGGCTTGTTGCGCAATGACGGAATTAGTTTCGTGGCACGACGCTGAACCCTTTCTAACCTATCAATATCCTCGCGCAAATACGGGCACCAAAACTGAACGGCATATTCTAAATGAGGCCTGACTAGGGACTTGTAAAGGGGCAATATAATATCCTTCGATTTAAATTCGAAATTACGCGCTATGAAGCCTAACATCCTATTAGCTTTTGCGCAAGACTCCAGGCACTGGTTCCTAACTTTTAAATCCTTAGATACGCGTACGCCTAAATCTACTTCCTCGTCAACGCTCGCTAACTCTCTATCATCCATCGTGTACGTGTAATTATTGTTACGAGAACCTATATGCAAAACTTTACATTTGTCTACGTTAAATTGCATCTGCCACTTATCCGTCCACTCCATAATCCTATTTACATCGTCTTGGAGCCTATTTCTATCGTCCTCGTTAACAACCTTACCGCCTATTTTAGTATCGTCCGCGAATTTTGACACGTTACTAGTCAATCCTACATCTATGTCGTTAACGTAAATTGCGAATAGCAATGGGCCTAACAGTGAACCCTGTGGGACACCGCTACCTACATCCAACCACCCCGATTCACTACCATTAACAACGACCCTCTGTCTCCTAGCACGAAGCCATTCCTCTAACCAGTTAGCTACCTGACCGCGTATACCATGCGCTTTAACCTTCGCAATTAATCTTCTATGCGGAACTGTATGGAACGCCTTTTTAAAATCTAAATAAATAACGTCAGCCGCTCTATGCCTATCGTATTCGCGCACTATTTCGTTATAAAATTCTAACAAATTAAACAAGATCTATGGCGTCGAAACCCATGCTGACTACTATTAATCAAATCTCTACTTTCAAAGTGATCGATGATACGATCCCTAACTACCGATTCCAAAAGTTTACCGACAATTGACGTTAAGCTAATGGGCCTATAATTGCTAGCTACCGTGCGGTCGCCTTTTTTAAAAATGGGCGTGACGTTAGCTAATTTGAAGTCTTCAGGAATAATTCCCGTTTCGAGTGACTGATTAAAAATCTTCGTTAAGGGGCCTACGATAACGTCTTTCAAATCTTTCAAATGTCTGGGATAAAAAGCGTCAGGGCCTGGAGCCTTGCTAACTTTTAGCCTATCGATATAATGCGCAATCTCACCCTCGTAAAGAGTTATTTCATCCAAAATAGTCTCGCTACTAAATGGAACGATATCGTCCACGTCGGGGACATTATTTACGTCTTCTACGGTAAAAACTGTCGCAAAAAAGTTATTGAAAATACCCGCCATCGCCTGAGCGTCAGAAGCCAAAGCACCGTTAACATCCACTAGAGGGCCTATGTTATCTTTAATCGGCTTACGATTATTGACGTATTCAAAAAACTTTTTTGGATTATGTTTACTATCCGCAGCTATAAGTATCTCTGAATTACGCTTAGCATTCCTAACTGATCTTTTAACCTGACGTCTAAGCTCGATATATCTATTAAAGTTAGCTGCCGTGCCATTGCGCTTATTAAGTCTATAGGCTCTGTTACGCTCGTTTATGAACTCGCCTATTTCCCTAGTCCACCACTTGGGCCTACCATGATTTCTAACGCGCTTGGGCCTACGAGGAATAAACTCCCTTTCAATATTCATAAAACTTTCTTTAAACGCCTCCCAATGCAAATTTGTGTCATTACCCATAAATAAGTTATCCCAGTCCTATCCGCAAAACTATCAAAATTAGCCTATCCGCAAAACTATCAAAATTAGCCTATCCGCAAAACTAGCCTTACGAAAATCAGGGACTTCTATTATGTTATTATCCTTAGTGTTTTCTATCGATAACTTAAACCTAATAATTTGATGATCACTACATCCTAAACTCTCGCCTACTTCTAAACTATCGACTATATTTTCGCCGTTCGTCATCACCAAATCTAAAATATTGTCACCGCGCGTTGGTTCGGTAACTATCTGTCGTAAAAAATTATCGTCCATGAACTCAATCAATCTCAAACCCTCCTCATTACCAGTAAAAGTCTCGTAATTAACATTAGGGCAGTTAAAGTCTCCGACAATTATACTATTCCGATTGTCAATAAAGTTACCAAGAAGTGAGTAAAATCTAGTATCGGTGTCGAAGGGTTGAACGGGAGGTCTATAAACAACAACAAAATTAAAACTAATACTACGCGCCCTAACTTCAACGCATATCGCATTAATTGCTGCCGGAAAATCTATCTTAACCTCGATAGCCCTAAGGGAATTACGAATGTACAGCAAAACGCCGCCACCAAACCTATGTAACCTATCATTAGTAAAGAGTTTAAAACCCGGTATATCAAGTTCCCCCAACAAGTCCCGAGTCACGGTATTTAACCACGTTTCAGTGATAGCAACTATATCGTAGTTGCCGGAATAAATTATCGCCTTAAATTCGTTTAATTTATTTCTAATACTACGCGCGTTACAATAAAAGACGTTTAAGTTATTTTTTACCACGGGCCGGCGTTTTAAACTATTTTTCACGTCGGGCCCGCGTTCCCCGGACCCACAACGTTTAAAGAAGGCTTCGACCTATACAGCTTTCGCACGTTTTCGTCTATTAACCTACCTAGCCTAGCATTACCTATTTCATTAAAATGCACCCCATCTTTTATAAAAAGGCTAGGATCACTGAATTCGGACCACAGCTTTACGAAGGGTACATTTTCCTCAGCACAAATCTCTTCTAATTTATTATTCAAAAATATTGTTTTTGACGTAATCCTAAGACCCAACCGTGCCTAGGGGTAATACCTAGAACTAAAGACCTATCTGACCTCGCCTTCAGGGACCTAATTAACCCCCTATATCTCTCCAAAAGGTCAGGCACTCTCGTATCGGGCCTATACGAGTCGTTGCCTCCTACCATCGTCACCAACATCGAGTGACGGGAGGCAACGTCAATCCTATCCACTTCGTCTCTAACTCTGTCAACCCTGGCCCCTGGGAGACAGACCCTCCTCCTCTTGGTTGGATGCCGTTCAACGAACTCTTTGTCCATGTGGCGCACTAAAGAGTCCCCAATTAAAATAGTTTCCCCCTCATTCACGTCCCTTTCCAAATGGGCGAAAGGGTTCGAAACCTCGATAGGGGGGGGGGATTCCTATCACCTAACGTACGCGGCCTAGCTCCACCCTTAACTTCTCTAAATCCCTCCCCATCTACTACTCTCGGACCAACCTTAACCCCTTCCTCAACTCTATCCAACCTTCCCGACAAGCTACCTAAACTAGAAACTAGGTTACGCACCTCACCCTTCAAATTACTAACGTCTTCAACGTTAGTATTGGTTCGGCTTTCGTCAACCGTAGCCCTACCCCTGCCCTCATCAAGCGTTGCAAATCTTTCCGTTACCTCACGTACACTGCGTTTTATGTCAACTATTTCCTCCATTAACTTGCAAAAGAAACAAACTGATCTCTCGGTAATCGCCATAGGACCGGCGTTATAATCTTTAAATTCCGAATACCACCGGTTTACCCTACACCTAACACACGACGCTTTTAAGTTAAATTAAGCCGGCACGCTATGAAAACTTCTAAATCGCTAAAAACCACTAATATTCAATTACTTAACTATAACAATGTGATTTTGATGATCTTGGTGTCATTTCTAGGGGTTTTTAGGATGATGAGTCGATCTGGAGGGGTTGCAGATACTTTGGGAGTCGTTTTGACCCACATTCGTCAATACTCAAGGTCATTGGAGGTTAAACGCCCCCCGAAATAAGGAATATCCCATATCCGGGGCAGTCGTGGAGATATTTTGGTGATCTTACTGTCGTTTTTAATAGTTTTGGGCGAGACTGAGTAGTTCTATAGGGTTTAAAATGAAATCAGGGATTATTCTCCCCATGGTAAGGTGAATTCCAATATGTCTAATTATTCCTCTTATTTTTTCAGGTTGTTGAGATTATTGCTGATGGTGCTGCCCACCTGGTGGTTTGATGACGTCTTGGTTGTGCTGATTCCAAAATTGTTTTTTGACTGCTGAATATGGAGAATATACCAGGTGAGCAGTGTTTAGTTTTCATTTGCTGAGGATAAATTATTTCAATGCGATTTGTACTCTGAAGAATGGGTAAACAAAATTCTTATTTTTCAGGTTCTACAAAAGCTGCAGACGAATGTTTCTTCAAGGATTTCCTGCGTAGCTGTCCTGGAGGTCAGAAAGGTCTTTCAAATTGTGGGAGGATTCAGAAAATCATAGAGAGCAGCGACATCAGAGGGCAGCCAGATGTTCGAGCGAGACTAGAGCCTCTCTTGGAAGATGGAGCAAAAATCCTTTGTTGTCACAAGAACTGTTTCCACTTATGTGTCCAAGCGGAATTTATCAGCATTCATGAAAAAGAGAGAATGTGATACCCCTACAGTGGAGCCAAAAAGACTACGTAGTGCTGTTCTCAGTGAAGGCCCAGTATATGACCCTAAAAAACACTCTCTCTTTTGTTTGAAAGTCAGTGAGTGTATATATTACCCGAGAAATATGACATCAAAGTTCCGGTGCAATACCGCATTCCAGCATCTAGGTTTATGACCGATAAGCTTGGTGATAAAAAAAAAATTACAAAGATGTGTTGATAGAAAAGTGTAAACTGAAAAATGATGAGCAGGGACAAGTTGTACTCAGTAGGTTGTTGGGCATGAAAGGAGATTTACCGGCTGAAGAAGCCCGATACCATAAAATTGTATGTCTACCTTTCATGTTGAGGTTGAGAGAGCTTGCCAGAATAAGTCAAGGGTTGAACCTGAAGACCCCCTTCATTGCTTTGTGTGTAGAATTGTCGAAGGACAAAATGAAACCATGGAATTCAATTGAAGTAGAGAAGCTTTACAAAGAGTTAGGTGGTGAGAAGTTGTCACGTAGGTCGCTCATTGTAAAAGTTAAAGATTACTTCAAAGACGAAATTGTAGACTTACATGGGGATGGTATCGCTACGTTGTTAGTTTTCAAAAACTATGCTGCCTCATACCTGAATATTGCAAAAGATTGTGAGGAATCTGTTGATATTGATGAGTGTGTGAAGAAGCTGGGCAAGCAAATCGCGAGTGAGTGCAAAAAGAACAAGGAAGAATTCACTTCTTATCGTACTCACATAGACAAATATATTGCTTCCGAATGTATGAGTGATGTTCTTATGCAATTGCTTACTCGTGTAAGTTCGAAATTCTCTGACTCCCTGCAATCCATAATGGTTGGAAACATTGTAGCAAGTGTTGTTACAAATCAGCCTACTCCACTCCAAATAGCACTGGGTGTTCTCATAGGTGACCATAAGCAAATCATTAAAGAGTTGTACAAGTACAATGTAACTTGTTCTTATGATGAAGTGCGGCGTTTTATGCTCAGCTGCTGTTGTTGCAGCAAGAGATGCTGTGTGGTCGGGTTTGAATGATGCTGCACTTGCTGGTCTTGTGCAAGTTATAATTGACAACTTTGATGCAGTTATTCACTCCCAAAATTGTAGATTAAACTGTCACAACCTTGCAGCTATTGTAACACAGCCCAGATCACTTGAAAACGACAGTGCGAAGGTCATTCCTAGACTATCAAAACAAGAAATGTCAGTTCCCATAAATTGTGAGCTGGAAGTTGTGCCATACACTGGTCCGAAAAAACCTATGCCATGGAGGCAACCTGCTCATTTGAGCCTTCTGAGAAGCTTACAAGAGCAGCCGAAGTGTCACTTCACCGTGCAGAAGAGCTAGATCTGGAGTTCTTCAGACGGATACTGTTTGTCGCTGGCACCCCTGAGTACAATGGCTTCAACACCCGCCATTGTAGAGAGGCGGGAATGATGCCAGCTAAGAAGTCGGCCATCAAGTATATGCCACTCATTAATATGAAGCCAGCGGACCACAACACTGTCAACACTGCAATCAACAATGGCATTAAAGTGACGAGGGAGTCCAACCAAAGTGTTTTGGTCATCACAGCAGATCAACAGATCTACAAGGTTATAGTGGACATCCTGTTCCATACACGAAGTCTTCTGACTGATGTGGTTGCCATCCTTGGTGGAATGCACTTGGTGATGGACTTCATAGGTGCGATTGGCAGTCTAGCAGCGGGAAGTGGCCTGAAAGAAGTTCTCTGTGGCACATTCGGATCAGTGGATAAAATGCTAGAAGGAAAAAAGTACCCTCAAAATGCCCGTGCACTTCGCATGCTGACTGAAGAAGCTCTCAGACCTGTATTTTGAAGTATGGTGAGCGTATCAATACCATGGCTGACTTGATGCAAGTCCTTGAAGAACTGGCCTCTGCTAGCAGAACAACTCGTATGTGGGTTGACATCATCATCAAGCCAACTTTTCTCATTATGAAATACACGCGCAGTACACATGAAGGTGATTATGCTCTGGCCATTCAAACAGCTGAAAATATGTTGCCATATTTCTTCGCTGCTGGGCATCACAACTACAGTAGATATGGCCTCTTCTTCGTTCGATCTATGACGTGGTTACCTGAAGAAGTCTTAGATGCATTTATGAGAGGAGAGGGTTCTATGCATCACATGGATGGACTCTGGAATGGGGTGCCAACCGACCAGTTCCTGGAGAGTACCTGGATGCGTCGTGGGAAGGGCCCTAGTGGTGTCATTGGTAACACCCAAAATCCACAAGTGATGGCCACGTGGGTATACAGCCTCAATGCTCGTGTGAGTCTGACTGCTGACCTCCTAGATATGAGTGAGCACCTAGAAACATTCCATCTGTACCACAAAGAGGAGGCAGGAGGTCGCATCAAACATGATGGAGAAGATCGCCAATCACTTCATGATTCCCTTTCTAAGTGCATGGACCCCTTGGATCCAGAGTCACATCCAGGAGGCAACTTATACAATAATCAGACAGGGCAGCTTGCATCTCCAGATGCCAATGCCGATAGAGCTGTTAGTATTGGAAAGACGCAACTGGCACAGTACGAGTCATCATGACCACAAGACTTTTATGGCACCATTTCCAAACATGTCATCACCTTTGCAAGTAAAACGAAACATATCAAGGTGGGTGCCCACTTGGTTATGGACCAAGAAGCGATTTATGCACGCGTCATCGGTTTGCTGATGAGCGAACGCGAACTTGACTTGACCCATGTATTCTCAACAGAGCTTGCGGCATACCCACCCGCACTGTTCCAACCAGATGGCTTAATGAGAACTGCAGCTAAGTCTGCATTGAAGCAGAACTTGGGAGTGGAAACATCCTCTCGAACATGGGGTCGACCAACAGTTATCATGGATGTCAGCCGTTTTGTGGACAGTCGACTGGCCTGCTAGTGGCACAGTTGCTACATTTTTCCAAACCTTCAAAGTATGGCTACCGAAACATCTTTCTCATGCATCTGTAGTACTAGCTTTTGATCGCTACTATGATTTCTCTCCGAAATCAAGCACTCGGGCAATGAGAAACAAGAGCAGCAGAGTTCACAAGCTGGACCTCAACACCCCATTGCCTACAAGAGACGCTGTTCTCACGTGCACCGCGAACAAGAAGCAACTAAACAGGCTGCTCTGTGAGCAAATCCTTGCTGACAGTGAGTATCTCGCAACTGTAATCCAAGACCATGAGCTAGCGCTTGCAGGATGGCAGACCATACCGACTTCCATTGTGCGAGGCAGGAATCGAGCAGCATTGGAGCTCTCATCATCTCATGAAGCGGCTGACGTGATAATAACACAACACGCTATCGCACAAGCTGAGAAAGATTCTGATGCCCGCATCTCCATCATTTGTGATGACACAGACGTGTTTGCCATGCTGACTCACTTCTATGAATTTTTAAGAAACTAGGCTGTCCCATGATTATGGAGTCTCCAGTACGTGGCAGAAAATCAGTGGACATCCGAGCAACTGTAACCCAGCACAAAGACATCATCCCACAAATCCTCAAACTACAAGCTTTGAGTGGTTGTGACACAGTTGCAGCAATACATGTCATCGGTAAAGCCACTGACATTGCCACAGCCAAGAAGGGTCGGAAGCTAGACAAGCTGGGGTCCCTTGATGCATGCTTTGACCATATCGAGAAAGAGGCAACAGCGTTCATTGTTGCATGCTATGGGGATAAGAAATCCTCATCTCTTACTGAGTGTCGTCAGCGAGTATGGGCTCAGAAAACAGGGAAGTCGGGAACTGTTGCACCCAAACTATGTTCTCTACCAGCAACAACTGAAGCTTTCCATCAAAATGTGCTCAGAGCCCACTACACTGTGGCGAACTGGCTCGATGCACTAAAGTGTGACCCACCACCACTTGATCCTGTGCATTATGGGTGGGAGAGAGACGAAACAGAGTTCTCATCCCAAAAACAGTTGGTGAAGGAGTGTGCTTAGCACCAGATGAAGTTCTGAAGCTAATCAGATGTGGGTGTGAATCACAATCAGCATGCAGGGGGAGTCGCTGCGGCTGCATGGGACGCGGAATCCCTCGCACAATGTTCTGTGCATGTGGCAGCGGCTTGGATTGCAACAATCCATTGACCCAAAACGCAAACGAAGAGCAGACTGATGATCCTGACGATCCTGACACAACCATGCCTTTTGATATTTGCCGCCAATAAATGGTTACCTCATGTGAATAACTGCATCAAAGTTATCAATGTCAATCCCCCAGCTAGGTGTGAGCTTTGTTTTGCTTACGAGGTCATTTCTTGTAGCTTTGCAACCTTCCATAGAATGCATGTGCCCTGCACTTCAGCATAAATTGTGGCTTATATCCGAATATCCATATCCATATAATGTGAGTTATGT
>JAJOZX010001716.1:220000-257500 GCA_023014485.1 Bathynomus jamesi | reverse complement strand
GCATCCAGCATGGAAGTAATAGATTGGAAAACCATTTTCGAGGACGAGATAACGAAAGAGATGCTAATGACTTTAAAGACGCTGGAAATTGTGGGAAGACATGTCCCAAAAATACAACAAAGAGGAAAGCGAAGCAGGTTCGAGAGACAAAAGAGGTCATTGTTCCGAAAGAGAAAAAGAGTAACTGCAAAATTAAGTAACTGTAAAGATAACATCAGAAAAATATTAAATGATAAACTGCAGAGTATCGATGACGTCATACAGGAACTAAATGAGAAGCATAGAGAAAAAGAAGACGATGACGCCATAGAAGCAATAAAGGTTAACTCAAAGTACTTCTATAATTTTGCAAAAAGAAAGTCGAAAAACCATGCGACTATCGGACCTTTAAAAAATGAGAACAGTGCTTTATCTAATGATCTAACAGAAGTATCTGAAATATTAAAAGCTCAGTACGAATCATCTTTCAGTATCCTAAAAACTGACAAACTGATATGCGATAGAAATGCGTTCTTTGAAGAAGAACTACAAGGGGAAAATATAACAGACTTCGACTTTACGACAGATGATATTACACAAGCTATAGGGAAACTAAAAACACACTCAGCGGCAGGACCAGACAAATGGAATGCCACACTGATCAAAAACTGCAAGAATGCAATCGCTGAGCATTCATATTGGATATGGAGACGATCACTAGACACGGGAGAAATACCGGGCATCCTGAAGAACGCGAACATAGTCCCAATGTATAAAGGAGATCGATCCGAGGCCAAAAACTATAGGCCAGTATCGCTTACATCTCATCTCACTAAAATATGTGAAAAAATAGTTAGACAGAAAATCTATGACTTTTTGGAAACTCAGAAAAAATTCATTGATAACCAACATGGGTTTCGGTCAGGCAGATCATGCCTATCACAACTAATGGAACACTACAACAACATTATTGATGCACTTGAAAGCAATAAACACTATGATGTAATATACACAGACTTTGCCAAAGCGTTCGACACAGTGGCGGACCTACATTTTTGGGACCCTGAAGCTTGAACTGTTATGGGGGGGCCCCTTCGCAACCAGCAACAATAGGGCAACATCCAACAAGGTTCAAAGGGCCTTGCTGCCCTTGCCCTTGAATAGATTCTGGCGAGCTCAGCGAGCTCATACAGCTGGAGGTTCGGGCGCTGCAAGCCCCCGAGAAAATTTTGAAATTTGACCAATTACAGGGGCATTTTGAGGCCATATGAAATGGGTATTAGAGCATATTCTAAAGTCAATATTAAGTACTTCAACCATTGGCTTATGATTCTATCACTAAAATAGCCTTATTTTAATAACAAACACTTAAAAAAACTCCATCGATTTTGTTGAAAAATTCACTCATTAAAAAAAAAGTTGCTTCAGGGCCCCTCCTGGATTAGGGGCCCTGAAGCTTAAGCTTCATTAGTTTCATAGTAGATCCGCCACTGGTTCGACAAGTGTGACCATGGAATCATAATACATAAACTGAAATATATGAGAATAACAGGAAAGTAGGGAAATGGATATATAATTTCCTTAGTGAGCGGCGGCAAGTCGTTACAGTACAAGGAGTATCTTCATCAGAATCAGAGTTCCTCAGCTCAGAACCACAAGGAACAGTATTAGCTCCACTACTCTTCATAATCATGCTAACTGACATAGATGAAGACGTTACCAGAGACAGCACAGTAACATCCTTTGCCGATGACACAAAGATCAGTAGAAAAATAAGAAACCCAGAAGATATAGGATCTCTACAAACCGACATGAACAGAATCTACAAGTGGACGGAAGACAACAATATGAAGTTTAACACTGAGAAATTTCAGCTGTTAAGGTACGGAAAAAGAGAAGACCTAAAATCCATGGAATATTATACCTCAAATGGACAGGAAATTCAGAGAAATTCTAGAGCAAAAGATTTAGGGCGAAATTTGAAACACAAAATAAGATAGCAGTAAACAGAGCAAAGAGAATAACGGGGCAGATACTGAGAACCTTTAAACGAAGGGATAGGACTACAATGATTCCTCTACTGAAAACACTGATCATGCCCAAATTGGAATACTGCTCGGTCCTAACATGCCCATATAAAAAAGAAGACATTAGACAGCTAGAAGGGATTCAGAGAAGCTTCACAGCCAAGATCAAAGGGTGCAAAAAACTAAATTACTGGGAAAGGTTACGCGAACTAAACCTATATTCACTGGAAAGGAGAAGAGAGAGCTACACCATTATTTACACTTGGAAAATAATGGAGAAACTACTCCCTAATCTTACTCTGAACCCTGTAACTCCCCAAACAATGTGGAAAGTAGAAAAGGAAGACTATGTCGTGTTCCGAAATTAAAGGCGAGACAGGGAGCATCCTTAACCCTGAAAGAAAATAGTTTTGTTGTGAGAGGACCAAAACTGTTTAATTAGCTGCCCAAAGACCTAAGGAACACGAGTGGTGTTGCGGTAGACATCTTCAAAAGAAGATTAGACGCCTGGCTCAGAACAATCCCCGATGAGCCGGGCGTACCTGGCTATGTGAGGTGGGAGTACAAGAAACCAACTCACTACTTCACCAGGCCAACTCGAGAAGAGGAGCGACAAGCTTGACCTTCGTGAAATGAGGAATTATCGCACGGAACCTTTGAGTGGTTGAGATATATATATATATATATGGGATAAGTGCAGCACCGGATTTAGGTTTGTGGGGGCCCTGTGCGAGGTCAAGCTGTGGGAGCCCTATGCGAGGTCAAGCTGTGGGGGCCCTGTGCGAGGTCAAACTGTCAAAGCCTGTTTGTTGTTTCCTTTTATTTACTAAAACACAAACAGCTCAAAAAACAATTTTATTGAAAGAAAAAAATTATTTACAGAAAGACTTTGCGTGCTTTTCAGCAATTAAATTGTTTTATACAACCACGAAAATGTGGGGGGCCTGTGCGGCAGCACACTCCGCACACCCCTAAATCCGGCACTGGATAAGTGTATAAGTTCATACAAGGTATTTCAAAAGTCCAAATATTTCCTATGATTCCACACTTTTGAAACACCCTGTATACTGATTATTAATTTTTAAAGAGTTCCCGAAAATTTGTCAAAGATTTATGAAAGGTATCATACCCTCAACAATGACTTTGTATTTGTTTTATATCGATAATAATAATAATAATAATAATAATAATAATAATAATAATAATAATTTAAGATTAATATATACCCTAATTAATAATTCTTATTCAAGATTTATGTATTATTTATTGATTAATTAATTAATAATAACTATACATTTTATTTTTAATTAAGAGCCCAGTAAAGCCTAAAGCTTAAAGGCCAAATTAAATAAAATAAATAGTGCAATTTCGCAATTATTTATGTTGAAACAAAACCAAAAATTGTAAATCTGATGTATTTGTTTAATCAAAAAAGGTTATTCAATTCAATTTAAATGTATTGAACTTATCCAAAATGTATCGAATTTGTCTTTTAAAAATTTATATAAAAAATATTGAAAATGTATGGAATTTATCGAAAATTTATTAACCTTATGGATAGGAAAATAGTCTCTAAATTTTTTCCCTCGTCGGTAAATGAAAGTAAAAGGCGAATGGATATTCCCTCTTCACTCCCATTAATTATGGACCACTCGTTTTGGCCATTTCTCCGTACACGATTCTCCCCCTATAAATAAACCCTTCTGACATCGGTCTCTTTGTCAGACATTTCGCCTTTTTGGCAAAGGCAATCTCTCTCGCTGTTGTTTACCCCTTTAGAAAAGAATGCACGGGAGGGGAGATGGCGATGCAACTTTCCTAAGTTACCCTTCGCGAAGGAGCACCATCTTCCCGAAATAATAATAACAATAATAATAAAATAATAATAATAATAATTATTAAACAAATGAGAAAGTAGAACAGTTTACTGTTTACAAAATTAAGTCTAATAAATAACAATACAAGAGTTAATTAAAAAAATTAATATAAAAACATATTTAATTTATACCACATAATTCAAGGCACAATTTAGGAAATAAGTTCGCCTAGAAACATAAAATTCTTAAAAGCATAAAAATTACTATTAGTAATGATTGAGTTTTGTTTTTAAAATTTTATTATTCCAACTAAATACAACAAATACCTAAATAAAAACATAACATTAGAAATTTTAAGTTTCTTGGCAGACTTTTTTCCCAAACTGTACACCTAAGCTACTGTATTCCAGCTCCTAAATACGAAAATAGAAAGAAAAGACTCACATAAAAACCAAACCATCTTCACTTAACAGACCAATCAAAATAATATTATTTCTCACTAAAAATTATATATATATATAAGCAAACAACCACAAGGAAAAGGAAACACAAAGTCCGAGCGCTTTCGTGATATATTCTGTTCCTCCTTGATAATGTGAATATATCACGAAAGCGCTCGGACTTTGTGTTTCCTTTTCCTTGTGGTTGTTTGCTTATTAATAAGGTCACGTGTATTTTGTGATTTTAGTGCATATATATATATATATATATACACACACCGGGTGTCCCAATAAAATGTTTACACATCATATTAATATATATATATATATATATATAATATATATTATATAATTATATATATATATATATATATTATATATATATGCACACTTTAGATGATAGTAATATGCGCTGATGGATTAGTATATTTATAGTACTTAGTAATAGTAGTATAGTAATGGTGTATTGTACTTAAATAACAGTAGTATCCCTTGTTACAGGAAATGGCGGCATTGCAGTTATCGTTTGAGCAACGTAAGTGGATTCTGAAGCTCTACTGGAAGACGGAGAATGTGGCTGAGGTACAGAGACATTGGAGAAATGAGTGGAATATTACCACCATCACGGGTAACAATTACAAGATTACGTGATAAGTTTGAGACTGAAGGAACAGTGCAGAACGTCAACAAAGGCCGATCTGGAAGACGTCGCACTTCAACTGACAATGAAAGTGTTGAGACCGTGTTACAGGCCTTCACAAACTCTCCAAATAAGTCTACGAGGCAATGTTCTCGTGAGACTGGTGTTTCTAAATCCAGCGTTCATCGCATTTTGCGACGTGAAAAGTGGAAACCGTACATACCTAGACTGCTCCCTGCAATAAATGAGGACGATCCAGATCGTCGAAAAGAATTTTGGGAGTGGTTTTTGCGCATGTGTGATGAAAAACAATCTTTTCCTGATTTCATTGTTTGGTCCGATGAAGCCACTTTTAAACTTTATGGTGCTATCAGTCGACACAACTGCGTGTACTGGGCCACCGAAAATCCAAACGTAACAGAAGAACGAGCACCTAATCAACCTGGAGTGTCAGTGTGGTGTGGTCTGTCTTCCAGAGGACTGATAGGGCCATTTTTTTTTAGGACACTGTCACAGGTGCTGCTTACTTATCAATGCTGCAAGACAACATTGTACCTTCAATCAGAGCTCCTTTTTTGGAAGAAGAGTGTTACTTTCAACAGGATGGCGCGCCACCACATTACCACAATGACGTTAGAAATTTTCTCAATGTTTGTTTTCCTAGAAGATGGATAGGACGTAGGGGATGTACGGAGTATCCACCACGATCTCCTGACTTAACACCCTTAAACTTTTACTTGTGGAGCACTCTGAAGAACACTGTGTATGCTGAAAAATCAAGGACACTACAGGCCTTGAGACACGAAATTGAAATAGCTTGTGCCAACATTCCACTCCGAACAATCCGAACAGTATGCCGATCTGTTGCGCGCCGTTGTCAAGAATGTATTTATGCTAGTGGCGGACGTTTTGAACATTTAAAACATAAGGTAAGCAGCACAACCATGAAGGTATTGACGCTGCTGGCTGATATTTCGGACAGTTAAACATTAAAGAAGCCTATTTACTATCCGCCTATTTTGCTTATTGATATATATGTTAATATGATGTGTAAAAAAATTTTGGGGACACTTGGTATATATATATATGAAAATTATTTCACGAAAGTAAACACGTGAAAAATATTTATGATGAAAAAAACCACGAAAGAAAGGAAACACAGAATGGTGCTCAAGTGCTTTCGTCTAATGACATCCTCAAGAACACTGTGTTCCTGAGGATGTCATTAGACGAAAGCGCTTGAGACCATTCTGTGTTTCCTTTCCTTCGTAGTTTTTCATCATATATAATGGTGGGCCGGATATCCACATAATTTTTAACATCCGCATCCGCACTTCTGACTGCGGATGTTATGCGGATATTACCTCTAATAAATTATGCAATTTACAAATTAGCTTATAAAGTAGTTATAAGGCCCAGTCATGCATATTTCGTGTAAAGTATTAATTATTAATGACCAAACAAATATATAAACCTGAAAATATAAATACGTGGTAACACAGAAATTGAATGAAACTTTTTCATTGAATTTTCTGTGGCTGAAACTTGAGAAAGTTATTATTTTTATCATAATGAAACATTAACATTAATTTAATTCTTATGCATTACCTGCCATAATAGTAATATCACGGAATTTGAAAAATTATGTCATATATTCATAATTCTATATTATATTGATAGATTAACTAAAATATCCGCATCCGCATCCGCGGATATTGAAATTGAAGATCCGCATCCGAGATGTGAAAAACTGAATCCACTAATATAATTGGTAAAAAAGGTGGCTTACTACTGGCGCTATATGGTGATTTTGGCATATATATATATATATATATATATATATATATATATGATGAATAAAACCACGAAGGAAGGAAACACAGAATGGTGCTCAAGCGCTTTCGTCTAATGACATCCTGAGGATGTCATTAGACGAAAGCGTTGAGCACCATTCTGTGTTTCCTTTCCTTCGTGGTTTTATTCATCATAAAATTTTTCACGTGTTACTTTCGTGAAATAATTTTCATATATATTATATATATATATATATATATATATATATATATGTATGGTGACCCAGAAGTCCTGCCCCAAAAGCTAATATCATGTTGTACATTATGGGGCAAGACTTTTGAGACACCCTGTATACAGGAACTTTTGCCTTACATTTTGACTTATGCAAACTGTAACAGTCAATAAGCATTTATTTTCATCGTAAAAATCTGGCCTGTGGGTGTAGGGCCAATGCGCAAATCACCTGACTGACGTTCGTCAAAAATGCTTCGAAATAAAGATAAAAGATCCCAGTTAACCTAAGTCCTAACCTATCGTAATGTATATTTTTCCACATATCGTACGTTTAATGGTGAGATCACTTCCCTTGAATTAAATAAATTCATTGTTATGCCTCAGCTCATCGTTCCGAAAACACTCGTAACGCACGACCTCATTCCGCAGACCACGATGAATTGAGGTTGCTCACTGTATGCACGCGTCACTCACTCATAGAGCGTGACAACAACCTAGGAATGCGTTTTAAGTCCAATAACCGTACTTAAATAAGGTGAAAATGGTAAAGGTACTAAACTAAGAAAGTAGGAGCTAGTGGTACGCGGGTTCGAGTCTCACTGTAACTCCTGTATATGAGGCCCTTCTAGGAAGAGGTTACTAAGCGACAAAAGCCGTCGAAACAACAACAACAACAACAACAACAACCTCTCTAGCTTCACCAAACAAAAACTGACGCATTTAATAAACCAAAATAGCATTTACAGATCAGCTTGCTAAGACAGACCACCCTCGATTAAATAACTCAACACCATCGTGCAACCGAGCAATTGAAAGGCGAGACGTATAAAATTGACCAGTCCATCATCAACTATTTACTTTAAATACTCGCAAGAAAAGACAAAATTCCAATAATTTAACTGATGGATGAAAAATAAAATCAGGAAAATTGACTGAAAAAAACAGTGGGGCTATAGAAGGACAGTAAAAAATCACACACACACACACACACACACACTACAAAACCGCGACATTTTCACATATTGAATTCTGTGTCGCTACATTTATCCAGTCTAAAAAACTAATAAATTTAAATCTTAACCAAATCTTAGCTAACGTAACGTAAACCTAACCTAATTATATCCTCTTTTTTCATGATAAAAGACAATTTATAAAGATAAACCACCGCGACACTGATAATGTCGTGATACGCACGTTCGTGTCGCGATAGGCTTTTGTGTATACTGAAGATTGTCGCGATTGGGTAGAGAAGACAAAAACTCAAACACACCCGGAACATCAAGTTACAAAAATCGGTTAGTCACTATTTACTCTCGAATAAAAACTAAAAAAACGGATATGATCATTCCTTAAATGAGGTTGAGAAGCATCATACGGCATTTAAACTATAAAAATAAGTAAAGATGTAATGATATACAGTAAATTTGTACGCGAAGTTTATAAAATAATTACAAAGCGAGAAAAGTTTGTCCATTTCTTTACGAGAATTCCAAAAATTGTACTGACAAAATCTAAGAAAATGATCGAAGAAAATTCCTTTCACTCATTTTCACACTTTAAAATAAACAAATAAAAAAATTCAATATCTTCTCGAGTTAAATGGGGCGCCCTAATGTATATTATATCCTCAACCCTATTGGGGGTGATGCGGAGCCCTCAACGAAATCTGGCAACATCAACTTCGGGAATAATGAAGAAAGGGAGGTGGTTATAATATATACTGTACACCCGCGATCATCGTTCATTACGAAAGTTCACAAACGGTACTACGCGAAAAGCTGTAGGATTAAAATTCTTCAAAAGGAGAATTAACAAATTAATAACTGAAAATTAATTAACAAACCAGTGCCACATAAATACATATACAAAAAAATTGGCACTATGCAAGGATATATATGCGCCTCAGTGGTGTAGTGATTAGCGTCGCTGACTACGAGTTCATCGCCCCGGGATCGAGACCCAGTGACGGCAGTCGGCGCGCAGCAAAACCCAGCTGTCATCCTTCCACGCAATAAAGAAAGTGGTTGGTAGATAAATGGATACCCTGGGTGGCCTAGTGGTTAAGACGCTGGGCTGTTGGTGGAGCGTGGTTCGGATTCCACGTTAAACTGTAGGTCTAAGGTGGAGTGAAAAGCTGACCTTCGTCAGAATGAACAATTCGGGCGGAAGCTAACTAAAGGTTTTATATATATATATATACTGTGGGGGGGGGGGGGAGCTATGTAAAATGGAGTATTCAAGAAAGCAAATTTCTCTTCAGTAAGCCAAGTTAGCCAACTCGAGAAATTGGGCAACGAGCCTGACCTCCGTGAAGTGAGGAATCATTACACGGAACACGTGTAAGATTGTGATGGTGTAATATACAGTGTGTGTGTGTGGTGTGTGTGTGTGTGTGTGTGTGGTCCAAAAGTACCTGTCTATTTTGCTGAAATAATTATATTTTTTTTTTTTTCTACAGGCCATACATGACGATGGATATACAAGAACGTGTGATGGTAGTAACCCTTTGCATCCAAGGGAAGGAGTGCAAAGAAATTTGAGAAAAATTCGAAAAATTTCACAAACCAGGACCTACAGACAAAGCAATTCGCGAGCTGATCAATAAATTTAAAAGAACAGGATCTGTTCATGATGAGGCAAGATCTGGAGGTCCATGTACTCTCAAGAAAATGTCAAATTGGTAAGAGATGCCTTTGAAACAAATGCTGAATGTCAACTCGCACAGTATCACGTAGACCAGCGCTGTCCAACTTGCGGCCCGCGGGCCGCATGCGGCCAGCGGAATGGACGTTTGCCAAATTTAATTTCTGAATTTCTTCCCTATTTTGTCATTTCTAGTAGGGAGAACAACATTCAGCGGGTTCCTAAGTCGTATTAACCAACAGTGTATGATTATAGGCAACATCTTGGCCGCGCTTTATAAAAGTTGGACAGCACTGACGTAGACTGAGTATACAAAAAACGACTGTTCTAAGGATTCTAAAATCAACATTAAAAAAGAAAAGTTACCATATTCAAGTGCTACACGAGCTACACGAAGAGGATTATCCAAGACGAGCTGCTATGCGCACGGAATTGATTGCAAAAATTCATGAAGAAAACTTATTAAACCACATTCTCTTCAGCAATGTACTGACACCCCACACTTGCAGCAATGCAGTGGACAGATTTGAAATTTGCAGACACACTGATGGTGCTCATGTCGAATCTTAGACCTAAGCTTGATAAATAAATATTAAGCCTGTGCGATTAATCGAAAATGTCGATTCGGGTCGATTCAGTAAAAGAATCGAAACCCGATCCGACTTAGAGCTAAAAAATTTCGATTCTTCGATTCGCTAACTGTAACCTGTCGAGACGATAAACTGGCACTACCCCAAAACCATGGAATGTCGAAACCGTGGAATAACAATTGAAAAAATAAATAAGTAAATATATATATATATATTATAAGATAGTGGCGGAATTATAAAAATCTATGGTGACACGGACGCACGGATATACGGACATACGGACGCACAGTTATACGGACGCATGGACATGCGAACTCACGTACACAAAGCTAAAACATAATATGGGCGGGGCAGAAGCGCAAATGCAAATATTTGATATTAATTTGCAATAATAATAATATTAATAATATAGGACCCCCTATATTTAAAATTCCTAATTCGTTCCTATAATTCCACCTAAAGAGTGAAAACTTTTATTAAAATGTATATATATTTTTTTTAGGCCACACGATTTTAATCCATAATAAATATTAATTAATAATTAGTCCGTCACAAATTAAATTACTTATTAATTAAGTGAGAGTCGCCGACTTGCAACACGTATATGAATTTTAATATATTCCTCTATAATAATTTGGTGCTCAATTTCACTTCTTATTTTTTAACCTTTCTGCGGAGAGTTCCACCCACTTACATGTAGCATTAATAACTCGGGTCCCACTTACAACCTAAACCAATTCATCTTCATTCAAATGTCTAGTCACGAGTGGTTTACACAAGATTTTATATATATATATACACGAGTGCCACAACAGAGTAATCAAAGAAAATTAGAACGAATTCTTCCGAGTACTTTTGATTTTATTTTTTAACTTTGAATTATTAAATTATAAGCGATGTAATTTTTAACTACGTCATTCGTTCCATAAAAGTTGAAATATTATAATTAAACTTAAAATTAACTGAAAGAGAAATTATCTTTCGTAAAAGAAGTAAATTCTAAAAATATTTCAAGTAAAATTTCAAGGAATTTTTACAATTCAAGACGTCATTTCGTAGTATATAAATAGCAGTGATGGAGAAGTAGGCTCTCATCCGCAGAAATCTAAATAATAATAATGATAATAAGCCTTCGTAACGGCAAAGGCCGTATGACGGAGACAGTGGCGACCTGAGTGGCGTATTAAGGGGGAGGCCAGGGGGGGGCCAGGCCCCAGGGCCCAGCTGTTTTAGGGGCCGATGTTTATAATGATATCAATGATAAATTTGGAATGCTCAACAATATCTCTCAACTAACTTCAGAGGAAGCATCAAAAGCAACAAAAAATCTGGCTAGTCCATTACCCAAATAATTTTGAGGGCAGCTTCCCATTCGAGTTTCAGCATTTTGTACTGTTAGTCAAACAAAACGCTTTAGCTGACACTCGCCCATTAGGAGTACTACAGGAAATTCACAAATTGAGAGCTGTTCTTCCAAATGCTTTCATTTCTTATCGCATTATTTGCGTTTGATGATGTCAAATGCAACTGCGGAGCATTCTTTTTCTCATTGAGCATGATTAAAAATGTTAAACGTCAAATGCTAACCTAAAAGAAATGCAAAGTCTGTCATTGTTATGCATAGAAAAGAATATTGCAGAATTCAAATACAGAGCTTGTGATTGGAAAATTAGTGATATGAAGCAGCTCAAAAAACTTTTGTATACTGGTGATGGATGATTTTGTGACCACCAATTTGGTAGATTAGTAGTGGACTTGTAGTTGTGTAATTGGGTTTGGTGTAATTGTAGCAGCTTGGTATTGTGTAAAACTTGCATTATTTGATTTAGAAATAAATGGTTTTATTAATTTACATGACTCGAAGATTTGTCTCGTTGAGGCACCCCAAGAATATTTTGGCCCCAGGGCTCAAAAATCCTTAATACGGCATGGACGGAGGGAACCTACAGCTTATGTGGGATCCGAACCATCTAAGAGTTCCTATAGGGATCATCTAAACGCGAAGGACGGTCCCAACGTCACAGTCCTACCTCATTCAATTTCGATGATCTAACGCAGTGGTTCCCAACCTCGGGTCGCGGGGGTCCTCAAGTAGGGTCGCGAAGGGTTACTATATTCACTATTTCTTAATTCACTTTATATTTATATACACATTTAATTTTTATCATAAGTCTGAGGGTCAGGAGGTCCTGTTGGTGGCCAATTTAGGGTCGTAGCAAAAAAAGGTTGGGAACCACTGAATTCTAACGGGAAAAGGTATTGCATCGTATTGCGACGTCTCCACGATGTAATAATCCCTCAAGACAACTTTTGTGTAGAAGTTATGAGTATTACTAATAGAGAGTGCGACCACATAAACTTCTGTTATACTTCTGTAACAAACACGATCGTTTGACACAAGAATGACAGTTCATCGCGAAGACAATAAATTGTCAAGCAATCAGATTATTGCCAAAGTCATCAGGACATCTAACCAACACACGTTAATAAGCCTCCTTCCTGCGAACGTTTTGGAAGTTGAACCACTTATACGCCTATCAATAGGGCGGGTGCTCCAACATTTAGACGGAAAATTAGGCGGCAAATCTCGCTTATCAGATCGAATATATATATATATATATATGGAGTGTTAACCTCCTTCGCAACATCTAAGGCATGACGGAGGGGACCTACAGCTTTACGTGGGATCCGAACCACGGGTCGCTACATAATCTCAATACGGAGGACGGTCTCCCATCCAGCTACTGCCCAAACCCAATGTCGCTTAACTTCGCTGATCAACGGGAAGCGGGTTACGACAGTGGCTAGGACGTATCCCATATATATATATATGATGATAAAACCACGAAGGAAAGGAAACACGAGTGGTGCTCAAGCGCTTTCGTCTAATGACATCCTCAGGAACACTGAAGTAAATAAAAAGTTCAAGACTATATATAGATTACAAAAAAAAATATATATATATATAATAAATATAGAAATAAAAATTGTGGGAGGAGATACAAATTAAAATTTTAAGGAAAACTACCAATTTTATCACTTTGCCCGAATTCAACACAGAAAATGGATTATTTACAACCAATTTTATAGATAATGCCTGAATGATATATAGGTCACAAAAAAAAATAAAAAATAAAAATAAATTGAAAAATAAAAATTGTAAGAGGAGCATACAAATTTGTAAGGAAAACTACCAATTTTAGCACTTTGCCCGAATTCAGCACAAGATCAAATGGATTATTTACAACCAATTTTATAGATAATGCCTGAATGATATATAGGTCACAAAAAAAAAAAAAAAAAAATAAATTGAAAATAAAAATTGTAAGAGGAGCATACAAATTTGTAAGGAAAACTACCAATTTAGCACTTTGCCCGAATTCAACACAAGATCAAATGGATTATTTACAACCAATTTTATAGATAATGCCTGAATGATATATAGGTCACAAAAAAAAAAAAAATAAAAAATAAATTGAAAAATAAAAATTGTAAGAGGAGCATACAAATTTGTAAGGAAAACTACCAATTTTAGCACTTTGCCCGAATTCAACACAAGATCAAATGGATTATTTACAACCAATTTTATAGATAATGCCTGAATGATATATAGGTCACACAAAAAAAAATAAAAAATAAAAATAAATTGAAAAATAAAAATTGTAAGAGGAGCATACAAATTTGTAAGGAAAACTACCAATTTTAGCACTTTGCCGAATTCAGCACAAGATCAAATGGATTATTTACAACCAATTTATAGATAATGCTGAATGTATATAGGTCAAAAAAAAAATAAAAATAAAAATAAATTGAAAAATAAAAATTGTAAGAGGAGCATACAAATTTGTAAGGAAAACTACCAATTTTAGCACTTTGCCCGAATTCAACACAAGATCAAATGGATTATTTACAACCAATTTTATAGATAATGCCTGAATGATATATAGGTCACAAAAAAAAATAAAAAATAAAAATAAATTGAAAAATAAAAATTGTAAGAGGAGCATACAAATTTGTAAGGAAAACTACCAATTTTAGCACTTTGCCCGAATTCAACACAAGATCAAATGGATTATTTACAACCAATTTTATAGATAATGCCTGAATGATATATAGGTCACAAAAAAAAATAAAAAATAAAAATAAATTGAAAAATAAAAATTGTAAGAGGAGCATACAAATTTGTAAGGAAAACTACCAATTTTAGCACTTTGCCCGAATTCAACACAAGATCAAATGGATTATTTACAACCAATTTTATAGATAATGCCTGAATGATATATAGGTCACAAAAAAAAAAAAAAAAAAAAATAAATTGAAAAATAAAAATTGTAAGAGGAGCATACAAATTTGTAAGGAAAACTACCAATTTTAGCACTTTGACAGTATTCAAACAAGATCAAGTGGATTATTTACAACCAATTTTATAGATAATGCCTGAATGATATATAGGTCACAAAAAAAAATAAAAAATGAAAATAAATTGAAAAAAAAAATTGTAAGAGGAGCATACAAATTTGTAAGGAAAACTACCAATTTTAGCACTTTGCCCGAATTCAACACAAGATCAAATGGATTATTTACAACCAATTTTATAGATAATGCCTGAATGATATATAGGTCACAAAAAAAATAAAAATAAAAAAAATGAAAAATAAAAATTGTAAGAGGAGCATACAAATTTGTAAGGAAAACTACCAATTTTAGCACTTTGCCCGAATTCAACACAAGATCAAATGGATTATTACAACCAATTTTATAGATAATGCCTGAATGATATATAGGTCACAAAAAAAATAAAAAATAAAAATAAATTGAAAAATAAAAATTGTAAGAGGAGCATACAAATTTGTAAGGAAAACTACCAATTTTAGCACTTTGCCCGAATTCAACACAAGATCAAATGGATTATTTACAACAATTTTATAGATAATGCCTGAATGATATATGTCACAAAAAAAAATAAAAAATAAAAATAAATTGAAAAATAAAAATTGTAAGAGGAGCATACAAATTTGTAAGGAAAACTACCAATTTAGCACTTTGCCGAATTCAAACAAGATCAAATGGATTATTTACAACCAATTTTATAGATAATGCCTGAATGATATATAGTCACAAAAAAAATAAAAAAATAAAAATAAATTGAAAATAAAAATTGTAAGAGGAGCATACAAATTTGTAAGGAAAACTACCAATTTTAGCACTTTGCCCGAATTCAACACAAGATCAAATGGATTATTTACAACCAATTTTATAGATAATGCCTGAATGATATATAGGTCACAAATAAAAAATAAAAATAAATTGAAAAATAAAAATTGTAAGAGGAGCATACAAATCTGTAAGGAAAACTACCAATTTTAGCACTTTGCCCGAATTCAAACAAGATCAAATGGATTATTTACAACCAATTTTATAGATAATGCCTGAATGATATATAGGTCACACAGAAAAAAAAAAATAAAAATTGTAAGAGGAGCATACAAATTTATATGGGAAAATTACCAAACTTTTAGCACTCTGCCCTTCTTGTCTAAATCCATTCCGAACGAATTGAAAACAACGGGATCGAGTTGAAAAAGACCTTTGCTCATGTTAAAGTTATTTGTAAGTTGAATAATAGCAGACTCAAGAATATTTCTATTAACAATGTTGCTAGAGTGAAACAAAACTGAAGCATTATTCCAATCAATACAATGGGATAAGTCTGACAAATGGACAAAAAGGGCACTGGACGACTGTCCCGTTCTAACGGAATATTGATGCTGTTTTACACGCGTGTGCAAATCCTTTCCCGTCTGACCAATGTAAAAGGAATCACATTGTTTACAACCAGTTTTATAGATAATGCCTGAATTATTGGTAGGGCTAGTTTTTACTATGATATTTTTCACAATATTGTTATATGAAAATACTACATTAATATCCAAAAGTTTAAGTACATTAGCAATGCCTAAAAAGCCCGGGGAAAAATGGAAGTACTAAAATATTGTTTGACAAAGTGCGAGTGTTATTATTCACACGATAGAAGGTTCGTTTTGCCTTGTTAAGACAAGATTCCATAAACGCAGGTGGGTAGCACAGATCACTTCCAATACCGTTGATTTTTTTCAATTCGGCAGTCCGGAATACATAGGGTCCAGCACTGTTGCCAGAATCAATTTTTTGTTAGTTATGTAGGCACTGAATCTTTGTTTGAATGTTGTTTTCAAATCACCAAGTATGGTTTTAATTCCACTGACATTTTGAACAGCATAATCGAGATAATTTTCCATCACTCTGCTAAAAGGTATTATCAGAGAAGCTACTGCTGTTTCGCTACTCATTTCTTTTGTGATATCTTCAAAGTGGTGTCCGGCGAATTTGTCTACAATAATTTGTCTAAAGATACAATTCATCTACAACAATTTGTCTACAACAATTTATCTACAACAATTAGTCTACAAATACAATTTATCTACAATAATTTGTCTACAGATACAATTTGTCTAGAGAGGAAGAATGAAAGCTATTTGATGTTAATTATTATTAATTTCTTCAAAAAAATTAAAAATTTTATTTTTAATTTAAAAATTTTTATTGACAAAAAAGATAAAACGTACATTCATTTTATTAAAATGCTAAAAAGAAAGGTTGTGGGCAGAGCTGGGCAATAAATACATTGAACGTATTTAAATACTAAATACTAAATACATGGGAGAAATGTATTTAAATACTAAATACTAAATACATTTTACGAATGTATTTAGATACTAAATACAAAATACATCAATTGTATTTAAATACATTTGTAAATACATTTTAAATACATACAAATTTTAACATATGCATTCACTAATTCCTGAGTAACAACAATATAAAATGCTTGATAAAGGATGAGTGTACAGATTCGTTGTAGCATTGCTTGCAGCAGAGACTTCGTGTTACACAGCAAGCAGGTGCACTTTACCTATTACCGTCTTTAGATTTAATTTTAAAGTATTTTCATCAAACAGAGGGTGCACTAAATTGTTATCTGCAGATATATCACTGTTGTTGATTCACCGGATTTGCTTGTTGAAGCCATGACACGCACACGATAAAGAAATCAACCGCTTTCGACTAAAAGTGGCACACAACTGATTGAACTGACACGTTGAAACATGAACCATGCTGTACTACACTGTCGACGCGTCGTACTGTGCTAGTACAGAACGTGTATTAAACCAGTAAAAGTATTTACATTTTATATTTTGAGTATTTAAATACATTGTATTTAAATACTCATTAAAGTATTTAAATACTGTATTTAAATACATGAAAAACAATGTATTATAAATACAGTTCTAAATACACAAATGTATTTAAATACGTATTTAAATACAAATGTATTTAAATAACTGCCAGCTCTGGTTGTGGGCTATACACGAACATAGTCGATGATGTTCTCAGGATTGAAGTTCAACAATTCTTCTGATGCGTTGAGCAGCATCACGGTATCGCTTCTTTGGATTTTGTAGTTCTCTTCCAGCCACGTACTGCTCAATTTGAGCCTCGTTGAAACTCTGCTCTTTCTTCCGACACTTTACAACCCAAACAAAATTCGGAGCTATTGAAGAATAGGGACCCCAGCCTTCTTTAGTTAGGCTTATAAGGCTAACTAACGAAAATATCACGACCTAACCTAACAGTCGTTAGGTTAACTGTACGCCCTTGACGATTGGTTAGGTTAGGTCATGAGATTTTCGTTAGTTAGCCTTAAAAGCTAACTAAAGAAGGCTGGGGTCCCTATTCTTTAATAGCTCCCAAAATTTTGCGCCACCATTGCATCACAATATCCTTTCCATTAAAATCCTATTGTTTTATTATGCTAGGCAAACTAGTTTTTTAAAGTGGCTTCTTATTAAATATTTCAATTTCTCTTAATAAATATTTTTTTTTTTCGAAGTATTTTTCCTTGTTGAAACATTATAGTCCAGGCAATTTGTAGTTAGACCTGGGCAAAATTGCTTCAGAAGCTTTCTAAACTGTTTCCAGCTCAGGAACCATTGCCGAATAACATATCCAAAATCCGACAAAATTGGACCCCGGGAACACCCCCAAAAATGAAATTCAAAATGGCGGACTGGATGTTTCCTACGAAAAAAAAAAATATATAATTTACGCTTTTATTTATAGAGATACATTTGATGCTTTTTCTTTCAGTTGTAATGTTTTAAATAATTCAACAATATACAACACAACCAGTTATTACGCAAATATAATGTTATATAGCTTTTTACAGATTTTTATAATCAATAATACAACAATTATTTTTTTCCCAGTTTCAAGTTATGTTCATTACAGAAGAAGTGATACCTGGTCACAAACATACAGAAATTAATCCTCTTCATCACTATCATCGGATAGATTACCGGTACTTGGGTTGTTATCGCAACCACTGATTTGGCACTCGCCACAAGCGGCTGAACAGGGCATTCCATTACGCTTGCATCCACATCTTGAAGTAGCACATTTCGTCTTGCAGGAGCAGCGGATCATGTTGAGTAGATAATTTGGAGCTGGTGGCTTGTTGCAGGCTGTAGGGTAGTAGGAATTATTCTTTACATACCAACCCCACTGTTCTGCATCGATCTTCTCTTCTGTAGACTTCCAGATTAGTATTTGAAAGTATGTGCGAAAGCTGTGATACTTTGTGGACGCATCGGTAGGTGGCAAACGTTCGGGTGTAACAAAAGATTTAGCTGTAGCTACCTTTTCAACTAACATTCGATGACGTAGTGCGTTAGTGGATTCAAGTGTTTTGCAGCCATACAACAGAAGCATTGCCTTTCTTCCAGCGGCTTCAACGTCAGAGTGTTGGCAACAATCAGAACAGAATGTATTTGCAACTGAACGGAGTTCAGCCACCTTCATCAGTGTGTCGAATGCTTTGGCTTTACCGATCGAAAAAATTCTGGATGTGCTATCACAGCCCGTGAAAGCATGCACAAACAGGAGATACTTGCAGATGTCATTGCCTAACAATGATTGAATTCTGAGAATATCATACACAGGATTAGGAGATGGTCCCCGTCTTATATCGCTGCGATAGTACAACTTGAAACCACTGTCCTTGGCATGGTACAGAAGGAGAATCAGCAAGTCGGTGTCTTCCCCTATTACTGTTGTAGTTGCATTTTCTGATGAGGAAACTGCTGCACGAACGATGTCCACATCAGCATTCCCATCTGCGTTGTGAACAGTACACCCGTGCTTCTTCAACATCTCACCTACGAGGGAAATAAATGCTTGCTTGTTGTTTTCATTAGCCAAGAAGTGTTCCTTCTGGCCAACAAACTTCATGCTTGGACTGAGATTCACATTTCTGCTTGTCTTGGTGCTGCGTCTTCTGTGGGTCATGTCCTTGATCGTAGGAGAGCTGCTGTAGCCATCAAAAACAATGATTGCTTTTCCATATGTTTTCAGAGTGAAATCGGCATATGAGTTGGCGATGCTGTCATATGTTTCATCTTGACGCCAGGAAACACGATGTAGTAGAGATCCACCATCCAATACGTACTGGTCTGTGCACTAAATTTCTTGAACTTCTTCCATGCGTAAAGTGTCAGTGTATTTGATTATTGCATGAGCTAGCTGAGACTTATCGGGTTTCCTCAAGATACTTCGTGATTCGAACAATGCAGGAGGATATGCACACAGTTCGTAACACATGACATCTTCAAGATTCATGTCTCCGCCAGTGGCAACAGTCATCATTCTCTGAAACAGTAGTGCAGGATCTACTTCTATATCTGAAGCATCAGTGATCACAACGACAGAAGCAGATCCTAGTGTTTTCACTTTGTCAGATCTTTTGGCAGAATATGTAAAGGCTTGTTTCCCAATCATTTTTACGACAATGTTCGTACCGATTGAATGCAATTGATGAACGTTAACTCCAGGATCAGCAGTTAGCCCTGTTACAATGTTGCAGAGACCCGAGGTAGAATGGAATGGGGATAAGGATTCCAGACGTTCAAGTACTTTCTTCATGTCATTACTGTCCCTGATTTGTCTACTTCCCCTCATTTCCTTGTGCTGTTCACTACTTTCCAACAAAACTCTGGTGTATTCCTGCATTGCTAAGTTATAAGTGGAACACAGAGGCATAGAAAAGAGCCACGTTGTCCTTTGGATGTCTGTAAATCCACTTCCGCGTGTCAGTCCGCCTCTGCTTTTCAGGGAACGCATTAGTACTTGTTCTATCACCAGGTCTGTGCCGAGTCCGGCCCATAATCTGTCGCTTCTTCTTACCACAAACTTACCTTCCTGGAACATTTTGTTAACGGCTGGATTTTCAGAAGGCAAACTTAACATTTTCTGCAGTTACAGGTATACCGATTTCAGGTAATTGTGATGTCCGGCTGCTACAATTAAGGGGATGGTCTTCAGCATAGCTTGCAAGTGCAAATCCCATGAGCCGGTTCTGTCTGCTGTTATCAAGGAACGTGCAATGTTGATCATTCGCTGATATTCCAACCAGAGTTGACTTGTTTGCGAAGTAGATTGTAGGTCAGTTTTCTTCGCATCCAAAGTGGTAGCAATCTGAGACAATGCATTCGAAGATTCCACATCCTCAACTGATTGTTTGGCGGTCATAACATCGTCGAGCAGGTCACAAGCTTCCTTATGGAGGTCATGAGGAGTTCCATCTTCATTACGAGGGAAAACGTCTGCGACTAGTAAGGTACTAAGAGCTGCATCTACTATCATATGACCACGTATCGTTCTTGAAACAGCTTTTCCAGACATCATGTGTTGCACGGCATTTGGTCCGTATATTTCTTGAAGTACTTCAGACAATCCTGAACCATTCATAAGAGTACCGACTGCTCCCAAAAGATTCATCAGAGTGTGAAATGATCCCAGCATTAAAACAATGTCCTGCAGGTCTCTCTGTTCATTGATGATTTGGGAAGCTTTCCAGAACAAAGGCTGATCAAAGGTAATAATGCATGGGACTTTTTGATCGCGTGCTATCTTGCTCAAATATAGTAATGTCGAAAATATGCAGGTCATGTCAGTTGGCGACATATCTATGATGGGAAGGAACGTGATCGACGCCACACCTGGATGTGAGACACTTGATCCACCGTGAATTGCCTGCATTGTTCCGGACCAACTTGGACCTGATCTTTCTGCTGAAGATATCTGCCAGAGAAGACTAAGTCGACTTATGGTGGCAGTGGGTACTGGAAGTTCGCGGAATATGTCCCTCAACATGCTTCTCGCGTGTCTATATTCCCTAATGTCAACGGTTGCAATCTTCTTAATGTCATTGTCACCAACATTACGCCTGTGAATAGAAGGGTGGATCTTGATCTTCGGAGTTATTGCGGCAATCATACCCATTCCATGAAAGGTATTCTTCCCATCCAAAGTGCAGACATCATGATCGACGTTATCTGCTGCTAGAAGGACTGCAGTGTTTTCATCAACAGTAAAAGAGCCAGACCCACTTGCCAGCGCCGCGTTTCTTTCGAATCTTGTTACTTCTGCATACGACGAACAGTAACCCAGCTGATGGAGAACGTCAATAAGGTACCTTGACCTAAAGTACATAATAACAGTTTTAAAGAAAATGACAAGCACAAATACGCAGATTTGATAGTGGGTAGTAGGAATTAAAGAGTTGTATATAATATAAGTTTATAAAGATGTAGCAATGTCCATTCTCACATACACTCCATACAGTATATTTTATTTACATTACGTGACGTCATAGTTTAATACTAGCCGCCTAATACAATTTTTAGTGTCATATAGGTTAATTTAGAAACGAAAATGTGTTTTAAAACATTTTACTGATCAAGAAAAACGTCATAACTCTCTCTACAAAGCGAAATTAAAATTTATTGCATTTCGTAGGAAACTGCCAGTCCGCCATTTTGAATTTCATTTTTGGGGGTGTTCCCGGGGTCCAATTTTGTCGGATTTTGGATATGTTATTCTGCAATGGTTCCTGAGCTGGAAACAGTTTAGAAAGCTTCTGAAGCAATTTTGCCCAGGTTGAAGCTATTTTTGCTCTAGATTGCCTGGACTATTAGGTTTGCCATTCTTAACTTGTTGAATTTGGGGTTCGCTATTCTTAACTTGTTGAATTTTCGGTTCGCTATTCTTAACATGTTTAATTTTGGGTTCGCCATTCTTAACATGAGGCAAATGGGTTCGCTATTCTTAACCTGATCCGTTTCTCTAGACAAATTGTATCTGTAGACAAATTATTGTAGATAAATTGTATCTGCAGACTAATTGTTGTAGATAAATTGTTGTAGACAAATTGTTGTAGATAAATTGTATCTTTAGACAAATTGTTGTAGACAAATTCGCCTAAAACCCTTCAAAGTATTTCAGAACCATCACTAATGTTTCAGCTAGTTCCCATTGATTATTTATCATCCAAACATTTGCGTTTCTTTGATGCACAAAATAAGATGACTGCTCTCTTTTGTTCAACCAAACGCTCTAGCATATAGTAAGTAGAGTTCCATCTGGTTTGAACATCCTGGATCAATGAGTGTGTTGGTAATTTGAGCTGATTCTGAAACTCTTTTAATAATTCCCTTGATGCACTGGAATGGTTAAAATATCCCACAATGTCTCTTGCAATAGCCAGAATGTCAGTGATACTTCTTTGCTGTTTAAAAAGTTTGTCCTGTATGCATAGTTGCAAGGTGTGGATAGCACAGCCCAGATGAGATTCCCAGTGATGTAGTCGAGACCACCAAGTCCGAGACTGAGACCGAGACCTGATCCTATGAGACCAAGATCGAGACCGAGATCAAAGGTTCGAGATCAAGATCTACCTTCCGAGATCGAGACCCTTAAAATTCGAGACCGAGATCGAGATCGAGACCAAATTCATGCCCTTTCAATTTGTTTTACACTACTATGGAAATTAGACTATGTTAAGTATATTAATAAACTAATAACTACTTTCTCAGATGTGTGTTGAATGCAAAAAGTGTAGCCTATAAAATTAACAAATGAATATATATATATATATATATATATATACACGTACTTTTTATTTATTTACTTCTTTTATATCTGTTACAGAAGGTTTAATGAACGTACCCACTACCCAGTTTGACTTGTGTATTTATTTAAAGCATGATAGGTGCTCATTACATTTAAGGAACATCAGCATGCTCAGAAGATCTGCTGAAGTTCGACTTCTGTGGGGCCTCATTATTATGCCTCCATGGCTAAATACACGCTCAATTGGAGCACTAGAGGCAGGCACTGTTAAAACAGTCATGGCAATATTGGCCAGTGATGGGAATTTATCCCTTTTCTAGTGCCAAAACTTTATTGGAGAGCAGTTGTCTAAAATATGAGATTCATCGATCTCTAAAAGGTACCGCCGCAACTGTTCCCTGCGGTTCAAAATCTTCCCAGTTTCAACGTTCTTCTGCTTGGACCGATAGCTTTGATATTTTGCCATTAGTCTCGGAACTTTGGTTTGACTCTTGAATTTATCGGTACTGTTTTCTTTATGCTGTATTTCTTGCATTATTTTTGTGTGAAGCATTTTATTTTTTCAAATACATATTGGATGGGAGGATAATCGTTTTTATCACGCCACAGAGGTTGACACGCCGTTTGGCAACACTAAGTGGCCGTATAATATATACTTATATATATAATATATATAATTCTCTATTTAGTGTTTCCATTTTCAATAAAATTAATCTGACGGGGGCGGGGGGAGGGCAAATTTTTTTGTACAGCTAACTAAAAAAATCCAGACCCACACTCTCCCGCAAGACAAACGTGGCAACTCAAAACAGGGTGACTGATTAGTGAATACCTAGAGTCCCTTACTTTTACAAACTTTCATAAACATTCTGAATTGTGTCTGTTCAACCAAGCCACCATCATGAGTATGCCAATAACATGTATTTTTCATTACGGTCTCGAGAGGTCTCGAAAGGTCTCGGGGAGAAAAACCGAGACCGCGTCTGTCGAGACCGAGATCGAGACCGAGATCTAAATAGCGGAGACCGAGATCGAGATCGAGATCTGCAAATTGGGTCTCGAGATCGGTCTCGAGACCGAGACCGATCTCGACACCTACATCACTGGAGATTCCTCCAGTAAACTTGAACTAGCCACCAATTTCATATTGCTAGCATTATCTGTAACTAACATGTGTACCTTAGTAATATTGATTTCAAATTCTGTTAAGGATTCTTGGAAAAATTGACATATTCTTTCGCCAGTGTGCGATCCTGGGAAATGTGAAACTTTGAGACCTGCTGTTTTCATATCAAATGTAGGAGAAACCCAGTGGGCGGTTAAACTTATAAACAGATACATGCCATGAGTTGCTGTCCATATATCAGATGTTAAACTTAAGTATTGTGTAACATGTAGTTGACCTTTGAGCTTGATTTTTACTCTATCGTAAATCATGGGAACAATGTTTTCAGAAAAGTACCGCCTGGAAGGAATGTTATATCTTGGTTCCAAATGGTTTAGGATTCTCCGGAAACCCAAATCTTCTACCACTGAATATGGCTGGAGATCAGTAGCCATCATTTCACCAATGAGGTAGTGCAATTTCACAGCCCTAGGATCATTTATTTTCCATTCAAGCTTCTTTTCCAGAACCTCTTTCAATGTTTGTTGTTTAACACACGTGCCAACCTCTGAGGTTTCCTCATTACTTGCGGATGACTTTATTTGATTTGTTTCAATATTGGGTGCAATTTCAGATTTAGAACTGCCACTGCACTGGATTTGTTCTTCCACCTTTCTACCAAATAGACTTATGGATGGGGTATCTATTTTATCTGATCTGTCGCCCTTAGCAAGATTTTCTACTTTACGGAAAATTGCTGGATATTTAATTTCCAATGATTCTTTAGATTTGATGTCGTCATTTTTTTTGGAATGTTACTTCCTCTTGATACAGAAGTACCACACACCTGGCACTTTGCTTTGCTAGAATCAACTAGAACTTCAAAATAAGCCCAAAGAGGTCTGGACATTGATTTTGACATGATCAAAATATTCAAAACTTCAAAAGACAAAAATCAAAATTTATGCATGCTATTTATAATGGCAAATCATTTAAAATTATCTTGTTATCATTTATCATTTTATCCTATGAATATTTATTATTTATTTATCAAAGTCTGAAAAAATAAAAAAAATAAAAGTAATTAATACCTATTGCACTTATTTAAAATGTATCATGCATTCCTTAATATAGTAATGTTTATATAGTAAATCTAAAGTTAGAATTTAAGTTTATATAGTTAATTTTTAATTTTTTATTATATTATTTATTATATTAATTGGATAATATCACTCTTAGGAAGTCAGAAGTAAAAACTCTAAATTGTCAGAGTGCACATTTAGTGATAAATAAAATAAAAATATGAATTGAAATTAATTTAATAAAACAACTATTTTTCTAGCTTAGTTAAATTAGGTTAGGTAAAGATATATCGGTATCGGCCAAATTTGTATATCGGTGCATCCCTAGTAATTTTCCCTTATAAATTTGTATGCTCCTCTTACAATCTTTATTTTTCAATTTATTTTTCTTTTATTTTTTTTGGTGACCTATATATCATTCAGGCATTATCTATAAAATTGGTTGTAAACAATCCATTTGATCTTGTGTTGAATTCGAGCAAAGTGCTAAAATTGGTAGTTTTCCTTACAAATTTGTATGCTCCTCCCACAATTTTTATTTCTATATTTATTATATATACAGGGTGTTTGAAAACTTTCTGTACAAATTGTAATGGGGGATAGGCAACACCAAGACAAACCCTTTTCGTCTATAAGTGTATGTCCGCTGACGTCACCATTCGGCGCGAGAGGGCGCCGCTGCAATTGGCTAAAAGGTGAAGTGGGCTAGACTCGCGCTTGCCGCGGGCATTCTTAAATCGGACGTAGTACGCGTAACATGGAGCGCTTCACGACTGCTGAGATGGCTGGCATGCATATGGTGTATGGGGCTGCCAATGGAAACGGAAGAGCTGCTGTGAGGTTGTACCGACAGCGCTTCCCAAACAGACCTGTGCCAAACCACCAAACGTTTGCGCATTTGCATCGGCGACTGCGAGAAACTGGAACATTCCATGCAAACATGCATGACACTGGTCGGGAGAGAAACGTGCGCACTCCTGACATGGAAGAAGAAATCCTACGGCGATTTGAGGACAATCAAAGCGCAAGCACGCGAGGTGTTGCACATATCCTCGGTGTGAACCACGACCTTGTCTGGAGAGTGTTGCACGAGCAGCAGTTACATCCGTTTCATCGTCAGAGAGTCCAGGCATTACAACCTCGGGATTACCCTCTTCGTGTGGAATTCGCACGCTGGTTTCTGCAGCAGACAGCGGTGCAGCCTAATTTTTCGGCTTATGTGCTGTTCTCAGATGAGGCCTGTTTCACACTTGAGGGTGTGTTTAACATGCACAATTCTCACGTGTGGTCGCACGCAAATCCACATGCTACACGGGTGCATGCTCATCATGAACGGTTCGCCGTCAATGTTTGGGCGGGTATCATCCATGGCAAGTTGATTGGGCCGTACCTGCTGCCTGCCCGACTCGACGGGAGGGTTTATCGGATATTTCTTGAAGAAACGTTGCCTGAACTGCTGGAAGATGTTCCTGTGGCTATTCGTAGACGAATGTGGTTTCAACACGACGGGGCCCCAGCACACTCCAGCAACGATGTGCGGGATTATCTGAACGCCACTTTTGGGGACCGATGGATAGGCCGGGGTGGGCCCGTAGCCTGGCCACCGAGATCGCCCGATTTAACATGCCTCGATTTCTTCCTGTGGGGACACATGAAGAACCTCGTGTACGAGACTCCCATTTACTCAGAAGAAGACCTCGTAGTAAGAATCGCTGTCGCCGCTGGAACTGTTCCCGAAATGCCGGGAATCTTTCGACGTGTACGTCGGTCAATGCTTCGACGCTGTAGGGCATGCATTGATGCTACCGGTCGCAACTTTCAGCACCTTCTTTAAATAAACATGCCTTCTTTAAATAAACATGTTACGCGTACTACGTCCGATTTAAGAATGCCCGCGGCAAGCGCGAGTCTAGCCCACTTCACCTTTTAGCCAATTGCAGCGGCGCCCTCTCGCGCCGAATGGTGACGTCAGCGGACATACACTTATAGACGAAAAGGGTTTGTCTTGGTGTTGCCTATCCCCCATTACAATTTGTACAGAAAGTTTTCAAACACCCTGTGTATATATATATATATATATATATATATATATTTTTTTGTAACCTATATATAGTCTTGAACTCTTTATTTACTTCAGTGTTCCTGAGGATGTCATTAGACGAAAGCGCTTGAGCACCACTCTGTGTTTCCTTTCCTTCGTGGTTTTATTCATCATAAATATTTTTCACGTGTTACTTTCATGAAATAATTTTCATATATATATATATTATATATATATATATATATCTATATATATATATATATATATATATATATATATATATATATATATATATATATATAACAAATTTCTATACCGATATCCATATCGTTTCAGGGTTGAAAATGAGCCCTGGCGCAAATTCATTATTTAGTAAATAGAGAAACAATTGTATATTCCCACTTTTGGAAAACAATACCTTGTAAATGTTGACCATTTATCAACATATTGTTGCATGAACATTACATCGATATTAATTCGCCAACTGTCACAAACATCAATCTCATTTCAACGATATCAACCATGCATTAACAGTCGATCGATCATCCGTGCTACGTGGATATATATATATATATATATATATATACCTTTGGGAACCTTTGGTTTGCTTCCGCTCGAATTGTTCATTCTGACGAAGGTCAAGCTTGTTACTCAGCCTTAGACTTACAGTTTAACGTGGAATCCGAACCATGCCCCACCAGCAGCCACTGCCGGCCTTTGGGCAAAGCAAGCAAAGCGGCTGCTTTGGGCCCCGCAAATATATGAGTACAGTTTTAAAAATATTTTGGTTTTGAGTGGTAAATTAAATACGGCTTGTCATAATAACTCTTCATATACAGTAGTATTCATATACAATAGTATTCCGTATTAATTATATTTTGTTATATTTCAGATATCGACTGACAGTGATGCCTCCAAAGAGATTGCGAGATACTGCTCGGAAATATTTCAGTGGTCACCAGAAGAGACAGCGTGAAGCGAAGCGGAAATCAGAACTTGAGCGTATGTATGGGTCATTTGAAAAATTTCTAGAGAAATGCGATCCACAGGCTGAAACTGAACAAGATGTGCCTGCGCCGTCACATGCATCATCATCAGCTTTGATAGATGAAAGTGAACTAGATGTACCTGCGCCGTCACATGCGTCATCACCAGCTTTGATAAATGAAAGTGATATCCAGAGGGAAGAAGAACCCATGGATCAGACTCGAATTCTGCAAAATCAGCCTCTGGATGCACTCAAAGATCCAGGTCAATGGCCAGAAACTGTCAGCACAAAAGTCAGAGATTTACTAGTGAGTAAAGGCCCACCACAGTGTGAGGAAGACTATAACTTTCCCAGAGATGACAATGGCCGCAAGTTTTCAAAGTCATTACAAGAGGGATGGAAAATGGAGAGTTGGTATACGGAAATGGCTGATTTATTCAATCTCTAAGAATCGGATATTTTGTTTCTGTTGCAAGTTATTTGGAAACTCCAACAATGTCTTGGGGTGTGGAGGATTCTGTGACTGGGTGAATACTAGTTCCAGACTGTCTGAGCACGAAAGATCACAGGGCCATCTGAAGGCGACTCTCCAATGGATGGAACTCGAACAACGTTTGATCAAAAGTTGCACTGTGGATCAACTCAGTCAGGAACGAATCAATACAGAGAAGCTTAGGTGGAAAAATGTGTTTGAGCGCCTCCTCGCCATTGTACAGTACCTCGCTGAACACAACGTGGCTTTCCGAGGATCAGTAGATACAATCTTCAGACGGAATAATGGCAACTTCCTTGGACTGGTTGAGCTTATCTCAAAATTTGATCCCGTCATGCAAGACCATCTTAGAAGAATAGTCAATAACGAAATTCATGATCATTACCTGGGAAAACGAATCCAGAATGAACTCATCTCGCTCATGGGCAACAAAGTTCGAGCAACCATTGTACACAGAATTAAAATGGCAAAGTATTTCTCTATGATCCTTGATTGCACTCCCGACATTAGTCACAAGGAGCAGATGTCCCTTACTTTTCGATATGTCTCTGATGGATCATCAGGTATTGAAAGTGGAATTTTTGAACACTTCATCAAGTTCATTGAGGTGAAGGAGACCACAGGAGAAAACCTACTACAGGTATTGATGAGAGAACTTCACGAACTTGGACTGAAAATGAGTGATATTCATGGACAAGGATACGATAATGGTGCGAACATGAAGGGGCACTCATCAGGCGTTCAAGCGCGACTTCTGGAAATGAATTCAAGAGCATTCTTCACTCCATGCGCATGCCACAACTACAATTTGCTACTTGGGGACATGGCAAGAACATGTGTTCAAGCCATCTCATTTTTCGGGGTTATTCAACGCCTGTATGTCTTCTTCTCAGCCTCAACCCATCGATGGTCAGTCTTCTGAAAGTATGTGAAAGAGTTCTCAGTGAAGCCCGTGAGCGAGACAAGATGGGAATGCCGTGTGCAAAGTGTCAAAGCTGTACGATATCAAGCTGTCGAGATCTATGATGCACTTGTCGAAATTGCTGAAAAAGCAAAAGATCCTCAAGGAAGAAGCGAAGCAGAATACTACTGACTATTCCAGTTACTGTTGCATCTGGGGAAAGAAGTTTCTCAAAATTGAAATTAATAAAAACGTATTTACGGTCGACGATGCTGCAGGATCGACTCAGTAATCTGGCGATCCTCTCCATTGAAAACGACATTGCGAGAAACTGTAACTATACAGACCTCATTGCCGAATTTGCCACTATGAAAGCCAGAAAGGTTTCCTTGTGATCACATCCAAAATAAATGATATTTGTTGTTGAATCATTGTTCTTTTCTTTCAGTAAGCATGCACCCACTATGGGTAGGTAACTTTAACCTTAGGGCCCCACTTTAAAAATCTCGAGTTGGGTCTCGCATTTGCTAGGGCCGGCCCTGCCAGCAGCCCAGCGTCTTAACCACTAGGTTACCCAAAGTACCCATTTATCTATCAACCAATTTCTATATTGTGTGGAAGGATAAGCAGCTGGGTTTTGCTGCGCGCCGCCTGCCATCATCGGGCCTCGATCCCGGGACCAAAGGATTCGTAGTCAGCGACGCTAACCCACCGAGGCGCGCATATATATATATATGTGTGTGTGTGTGTGGTGTGTGTGTGTGTGTGTGTGTAAAACCCTTCCTTTTATTTGATTACCCTTTTAGAGGAAATATTCCACGCGAAATTTCAGCTTATTTAAGTAATGTTCATTGGTAACTCAACGACCGTAACGTTTTCCTCCCGATGGTATCCCTAGTAGCAATGTTCTGATTAGTTCTGCATCATCTTTCAGGGAGTAAGGAGAACTTGGGTAGTTTTTCACAGTTTAACAAATCTTCTACAGATTTATTATTAAATGTTAGAGTTAACACGAAGGGTAAGTTATGTTTGGCTGACTGGACAAGCTGCTAAAATAAAACCGGGTGTCGTCCTCAACACGACAGATATTACGCGATTTCTTCTATTATCACAAACTTGGACGAAAGACTATTCGAAGAAGTCCCTTAGAAACTGTAAGTGTAGTTACTGTGTTTTGGAACAAAGCTAGAATACCAACCGTCCATCAATGTGATCAACAAATTTGAAAAGCTGGTGAATACAATAACATAAAAACAACAACAAAAACAGGCAAAGTTAAACTCGGAAAAAGAAAAAAAAAGATTTTACAGCAATACTGGGCACCTTATTTTATATAGCGCATGGAAATGTTTTCCAAATTATCAAGATTGTGGAAGACGGAATTTCTTATCTGCCAACGTGCGCGCACAAAAGTTTATATATCA
The DNA here is from genome assembly GCA_023014485.1 of Bathynomus jamesi. Taxonomy (NCBI): domain Eukaryota; kingdom Metazoa; phylum Arthropoda; class Malacostraca; order Isopoda; family Cirolanidae; genus Bathynomus; species Bathynomus jamesi. The sequence continues at coordinate 226,297 of JAJOZX010001716.1, read as the reverse complement.
TCCATTGACAAAAATACTTCCTAAATAAAGGACAAAACAAATTTGGAAAACGGGAAAAGAAATAACTTTTTAAAAAAGGGGAACTAAGACTGACAGAGGCTTTTGGAAAAGTCAGCTTTTCTTCCAGTAATTCTTCAGACTGTAAACCCAGAAGCTGTTCAAATGATGAATTTGAACCTCAAATTAAAAAATAGAAGTCCCTCCGAAAACAAAGAAAAGAACAAATACATTGTCTTCAGAAGTAACATCAGTTTTGGATAGAGCGAAATTGACTGACAATGAAACTACTTTTGCGATTGCTGCAACAGCCCGTAGTTTGGACCACAACATTAAAGCTCTTACAGTTTCCAAAAGTGTAGTTCGCGGAGCAGCAATGATTTTTTTTTGGCAGCAAAAGTGAAACAAAACTTTAATGCCAGTGTTTCACTAGCAGTGCATTGGGATGGAAAGTTACTGAGTGACATCACTGGAAGTAAAGATGAAGTCGATCGACTCAATCGCACGACCTCCCGATCAGCAGCCCAGCAGCTTAACGACTAAGCTGCACAGGGTACCCATTTATCTACCAACCATTTTTGGTTAATGGAAAGATGAACAACTGGGTAAGTTGAGAATCGCCTGCCATTGCCGGAAATTTGCAGTCAACGATGCTAACTACTACATCTTCATATACGAGTATATGCAAAACAGAATGTAATGGCATAAAAATTGGCGTCAAATGATTATATATATATACAGGGTGTACATAAAGTCAGGATCTATTTTTGTGAAGCACTTGGAAATTATATGGAATTCAATCATAAAATGATAAAGTGGTAACATTTATTAAATAATTAAGAGTAGGATTCGACGTGACGCCCATCAGTATCCCTGTACAGCTCAAATCGTTCCGCAGCATTTCTAAACACATTCTGGAGCATTTGCGGGGTTATGTTATCTGCAGCAGTTCGTATACGTGTACGTAAGTTTTCAAGACTCGTAATCTTCGTCTGATAGACGTGCGACTCGATAAAGCCCATGCAAAGAAATCTAAAGGGGTTAAATCTGGTCATCTCGCTGGCCAAGGTCTGTTGCTTCCGCGTCCGATCCAGCGATTTGGAAAACGTCCATTTAGATAATCCTGAACAATTTTGGCATAGTGACAAGGAGCACCACCATGTTGATAGACGACGGGGATAGGATTGTTAGTACCGTCGTCTATCAACATGATGGTGCTCCTTGTCACTATGCCAAAATTGTTCAGGATTATCTAAATGGACGTTTTCCAAATCGCTGGATCGGACGCGGAAGCAACAGACCTTGGCCAGCGAGATCACCAGATTTAACCCCTTTAGATTTCTTTGCATGGGGCTTTATCAAATCGCACGTCTATCAGACGAAGATTACGAGTCTTGAAAACTTACGTATACGAACTGCTGCAGATAACATAACCCCGCAAATGCTCCAGAATGTGTTTAGAAATGCTGCGGAACGATTTGAGCTGTGCAGGGATACTGGGCGTCACGTCGAATCCTACTCTTAATTATTTAATAAATGTTACCACTTTATCATTTTATGATTGAATTCCATATAATTTCCAAGTGCTTCACAAAAATAGATCCTGACTTTATATACACCCTAAAAAAAACCTATATATATATATATATATATATATATATATATATATATATATAATATATATATATATATTAGGCCGGGTCGAAAAATTAAATTTGTGAATTTCCACATGCCTGTGTGCAAGAAATTTATAGATGCACTATAAATGCTCAACAATGATTAAAAAAACTAAATTGATCAAGTTTTAGATGTTCCGCAAAAGTCCTCTAAAGATTGCGAGTAAAACGTAAAACATTACAAAAACTTTAAAACTTTTAAAACTTTATTTAAATACGTAAACTTTATTAATTATTTGGCAATTATGATTTTGTATTAAGATTTTCTCGTATTCTTGTTGCTATTAAGTTTTTTCTTGACTGTGTTTCGTCCAGAATGTCTGAATATATATAATTTATATATACAATTTTTCTTTTCAGAATTGATTATTTGAATAGTTAAATACGCGTTGTTACACTAACAGAGTGACTTTCCCAAATTATCCGAAATGGCTGAGGCCGTAAAAGTGAAAGCAACTGTTGAAAAAATCATGAGTCCAGCTGTTTCCCTTTTTGGGAAAGCTGAGCTCAGTGGAAATCAACTTCCCCTATATGAAGACGTTTTAAAAGAATATTTACGAACAAGATATCTCTTACTTATAGCTAGTGAGGGGAAAAAAGAGCCAAATGCTAATGATGTGGCAAGAATAGTCGCATCAAAGGTAAAAGAGATCTGGAAAAGTGCATCAATTCCAACAATATCAGAACGGCAAATATTAGCCAGAGTAAAGGATTGTCATGAAAAATCTAAAAATATGAAGAAGACTGGTAGAAAAAGGAAAGATTTGGAATCTAAACTGACCGCGTTCAAATCCAAAAATCAAAGACTTTTTTATATTGCTGCCCGCAAATGCCATGATCTGTTTTCTTGCACTCGTGAAAAAGAGCTAAAAGTTCCTGCCATGGAACGTTCTTTCCTAATTGACCAAAGAGGTGCGCGAAAAATGGCAATAGGCAGTATTGATTTACGGACAACGAAGAAACTGCAAATAAGATCTGAGCGTAAAGAACGAGAAAGAGTACGATTTTTTAAAAACATTGAAGATGGAGATATCAATAACCCATCCACTTCCAGGGAAGAGCCAATGGACTGGAATAACTTTCATACAATTCCTGATTCTGACACATCAACAGATACAGATAGAGAGCGTGATGATGATGATGATGATCACATTGAGAAAGGTATAAAGAAATCGGGTGACGTACATAAACTCACTCGCAAATTGTCTTCATTAGCAAAAACTTGTGACCGATTCGAAATATCAGACAGAGCTGGTGCAGCCATTGCCTCTGCTGTTCTGGAAGATTTTGGTCTCATTACCTCTGAAGATTATCACAATGTTGTGGATAAGAATAAGGTGAGACAGCAGAGAAAGAAGATCAGAGAGGAATTGAGTAAATCAAGTGAAGAAACTATAGAAACATTGTATTTTGATGGAAGAAAGGACTTAACTAAAGCAAATATCTGTAAGGATGGGAGGTACTACAGTACAACAATTACTGAGGAACACATCACGCTTATAGCTGAACCAGAATCAAAATATCTTGGGCACTTCACTTCTGTGACTGGAAATTCAACTAACATTTCTAAGGGAGTGATAAAGTTTCTTAACAGTAACAATATTAAGGTAGACAATCTGAAGGTCATTGGATGTGATGGTACCAATGTAAACACTGGCATACATAATGGAGTTATCAGGCAATTAGAGGTACACTACAATACTCCTTTTCATTGGTTCGTGTGTTTGCTGCATACCAATGAGCTACCTCTCCGCCATTTGTTTAATTATTTGGATGGTAAAACCAAAGAACCAAAAGCCCTTGCTGGAAATGTTGGCAAAAGTCTTACTGCGTGCGAAAAGACGCCAGTTGTCAAGTTTGAAGCGATCAAATCAAGTAATATGCCTTCTATTCCGGGGGATCTCGATCTAAGCCAAGATCAAAAGTATCTCATGGAAATTTGTAATGCAGTCATAGAAGGCCAACGTTCCCAAAACCTTGAAAACCGCAACCCAGGTTATTTGAACCATACCAGATGGCTTACGACAGCCAACAGGATAGTTAGACCTTATGTTGCTACCAAAAAGCCGTCAGAAAACTTGAAAACTCCGACCGAATTCATTGTTCGCGTTTATGCCCCAACGTGGTTTAATATAAAGCGAAATCCTTACTATTACCAGGGACCAAGGCACCTCTGGTTTATGATATCTAGTTCAAGATACCTATCTGTGAGCTTAAGGCAGTCATTGATCCTGTTACTGAAAGAGGGGCATATTTTGTTCACCACAAACTTTATTGGTCTCGATGTTATTTGATGAAAAGCAAGTGATGAGAGAGTTAGCTTTCCGGCGCACTCTCTTAGCCAGGGAAAGTGTGTCCTCAGGCATTAGAGAATTTAGACGGCCCAAAATTAATTTCTTGGCAAGAGACTACACAGATTTAATTCGATTTGGAGACTACCCAAGACACGAACCACCTCTGACAAAAAGCTTGACAAACACCCAGTTAGAGCTTATCGTAAGGGGTGATGAAACTAACCCTCTATTGAAAAAGTACCCATATCATTCACAAGCTGTGGAAAGACATGTTAAACTTGTAACAGAAGCATCAGCTTCTGTCTGTGGCCAGGAAAATAGAGATGGTTTTATAAAGGCAAGAATTGCTTCAAGATCAAACATGCCTACATTTGAGTCAAAATGCGAATACAAATGTCAATAAACTACATGTAAAAACTAATGGAAGGGAGGTTGGGCTGGGTATGGTGTGGAATTCGACATACAGCCACCTCCTCGTGGTGAATTCTGGTGATTTGCATCGTAAACTATCATGGCAAGTCAGCAAAGAGCTGTAGTTTACCATACGAAGTATCGGAAAAAATCACCAAAACTTTAAGTGACTCGTGGAACCTCAAAATACTTGTATAAAAGCTTGAAACTTTGTCATGATACTCAGAGCCGGATTTAGACGTGTGGAGGCCCTGGGCAACCTCCATGTGGAGGCCCCCCTACCTTACGGGAAGACATAATTGAAGTCATCCATAAGATTCATAATATAATTAACATACATACACTTTCAAAACATCGTGCACTCTTGTGTCTGTCCATTCCACTCATTTCTGCAAAAAATGAAAGCCTCGGGTTACTCGGGTATTCCATTATAGTGAGAGTAGGCCTAAAAGAGTAATAAAAACAAAATAATAATCAGTACACAACAAATAGTAATTGGTAAAAGTTTATGTACTACAGTGGTATTGGATGCGCGTGTTTTTTTGTTGATCATCTATCGGGTTTTTCTAGTTTCGGGTTTTTTCTATTTTGATAATGGCTTGTCAATATGTGGAGGCCCCCAAGATGTGGAGGCCCATGGGCAGCTGCCCACTTTGCCCACTCCTAAATCCGGCCCTGATGATACTTCCTACGTAGGTACACAAACTTCCGTAAAACAGGGTAAATTAAACTTCCCAAAAAATTTGTTCAAGCAAAAACGACCCGGCCTATATATATATATATATATATATATATATATATATATATATATATATATATATATATATATATATATATATCAGGAACCATAAGAATAATTGTATTTGTTTTCTAATAATTCTTGTACCTTTCTAATAATGTTTTTCTTTTCTTTATTTTTTTGTTGTGAATTACGTGGATGACGTACCGATAAACAAACGATGTGGCATGTTTTTTTCAGCAAGACGGTGGCACCTCCTCATTTTGCCATGCAAGTTCGCAAATACCTTGATAAAACGTTCCTCAACAGATGGAATGGCCGAAGAGGTCCTATCGAACGACCACCAAGGTCACCAGGTATCACTCCACTCGATTTTTTTCATCAAAAAGAAAATAAAGAAAAAAACATTATTAGAAAGTACAAGAATTATTAGAAAAAAATACAATTATTCCTATGGTTCCTGAATTATGGGCCACCCTGTATATATGAAGAGGAAAACCAAAGCAACGGCAAACATTATAATTTACTGGAATTACAAAATGTTTCTAAAAAACATTTTCCATTTTTAGTAATAAAAAAAGTCATACATTTCGAAGTTAACAAATGAAAATTGAAAAAGAAAATAACAAAATTCGGGAATTATGAAATAATTTTTTTTAAAAATACTAAGTTTAAAAATTTAGACATTTGGATGGACAAAACTGCAACATTTTAACTTACTATAAAGAGTTCAGCGGATGACTGGTAAACAGTCGAAAATAAATTATGACGTTTGCTGCCGCTTTTGTCTTCAACCTCTCTTCTTACGTCTACGATTTCCCAGGAACAAATCTTTGTCTCACACACACACACAGTGTCACACACATACACAAATATATATATATATATATATATATATATATATGCAAAGAACGACGCTTGTTAGAAGAGTGTCCGCACAAGAGGAGAGAAAACGAGCAATGAAAAATGAGGCACCTCCCGGGAATCGAACCCGGGATCACCCGATTGCCGGTCAGATATGCTAACCATTACACCAAGAGCCTCCATGAATCAGAACTCGTAATTCTCCTACGTACAAGCGGAATCGAATGCCCTTTGAGGGGGCACCTTTTCATGCTGTATATATACACATCTTTTAACTGCAAAGGGCATTCGATTCCGCTCGTACGTAGGAGAATTA